>VXAA01003832.1:156584-193242 GCA_013399115.1 Anseranas semipalmata | reverse complement strand
CTTTTCCTTTTCCTTTTCCTTTTCCTTTTCCTTTTCCTTTTCCTTTTCCTTTTCCTTTTCCTTTTCCTTTTCCTTTTCCTTCTTCTTTCTCTCACCCTCTTTCTGTCCTTGTCTTTCTCTCTCTTCCTCCCACTTGCTCTTTCATTTTCTCTCTCCTTTTGTCCCTTTCTCCTTTTCTCCCTTTCTTTCTCCCTCTCCCCCTTTCATTTTTTTCCTTTGCTTTCTTTGCTTGCTTTGCTTTCTTTACTTGCTTTTCTTTCTTTTCTTTCTTTTCTTGCTTCAAAGCTCTTAATTTTGCTTATGAAATTTGACTGGCAGTACAGGTCAGTGAGTTGAGTCACAAATCCCTCATGTTGATGTCTCCTTTTCAGGTATCAAACACATGCATGTTTAATGAACAGAGCCCTCCAGGCTAGAAAAATAAACATTCAGATGAGACCCTTTTCCCACTGCTACCACAACCCTAACTCACAGACAAATGAAAACCTGATGAAGGATATATGACAGGACCTATTCCACTCCCCCTCAATGACCTCAATCTATCATGAATGCAACTGGCCTGTATCATGGCAAGCAACCCAGGCAACTGTCAGTGTTGCCAATAAATCATTGCAGTCCTGAAGTTATGAGCTCTCCACAAATGTTGCTATAATTCTTGATGTTCAAGTAATCACACGCCTTAGGGTTGCAAAAGTTTTGAGCGAGGTTCACTCATGTTGGTGTTATGCTCGTTAGATCAAAAAGAAACATGCTTTCTCACAGAGGAAGAAGGGAGCAAGTTTATTGTTGCTTCATTCTCAGCGCAAAATGCCTCCTTTGTTCTCCTGTCGGTAATAAGCGGAGGCACCCACCATCATGAGAAGCATATGACAGATGCCTTTCATTCTTAGAAGAACAGAAGGCTTTCTAAAAGGAGTGGGACTTCTGGTTCCTCTGAAGTAGTTGCCATGCAAATAGTGACTGGCAGGTAGTACCGTGCTGAAGATAGCTTTCGGTCTGTTTTGCATAAGCAGCAGTGCGTTCATGGGAGTTTGGCTGAGCCTTATTTCTTTTAGTTATTCTATCCCATTTCTGTGTCTTTCATCCTACCCACCATGAAACAGAGCCAATTTTCAGTAATGGAGAGACTTTCTTTTTCACATTTCAGCCGCTGATTCTCTCTGTTCTATGTTGCATGTACCGATATAATAGTCATAATAATAACACAGTAACAATTCATTGTCATGCAGGTTTCTCCTGTGGAAATGTGATTCCAGTCTGGTCCAGCACAGTTAAGTTTCAAGGAACTTGAGCCCAGAAAATATTCTGTGCAGTGATAATAGAAGTATTCCTGATGGATGGCACCACGGTCAGTCTTTGCATCATAGCACAGTGCTTTGTAACCTTTCATTGTGCAATGCAGTGTCAGGAGCAATATGTTCACCACTTAATTCATTCCTAACAGGACTTTGTTGTTGCTATTTTTTTGAAATGATGTGATGCAGCAGTTTCTTCTATGCTGAGAAGAGAGGTGCTTGTGACTGTCTGATGCTTTGGTTCAAATCATTTTTTCTGTTATGTTTTAGTGGCATTATGCTCAAAGAAGACTGCAGCTCTCTTGATAACCTCGCTCTACGTGCTGGCTGTCACTTCTGTATTTTTGCTTCCTTCAGAATGACAGATACATTGCCTCTGAGCAAGCAAAGGCTTCTTATCAACCAGTCAAGTGCAGTTCTGCTTAGGCTGAATAACATACAAATTTATTGGCACATATCAGGAAAAAAAGACAAGAGAAAATAAAACCTATTTTTTCAAAAAAAGAGCCTTTTCAAATGCACAAAGGATAAGCTAATCATCCATATTCTGTTAGAAGCAGGAACTTAAACAACATTTTTAAAACCCACTTTGAAATATGTTAGTAATATTAGTAATAGTTTTGTTGTGGGTATGAAAGTCTAGGATTAGAAACAAAAAGTTTGTAGGGAGGAACTGTAGCCTTTGTTACAACAGCTGGTGCTATATTAAAAACAAACAAACAAACAAACAAAAACCGAACAGGCTGTATGGCACAAAAAAAAGCCCTTTTCAGCTCTGAAACACAAGTATGAAATACCAAACTAAGGAGAGACCAACTCCTTCTTTCTTGCTTTGATTATAGTACCCAACTATTAATTTGTGAGAAAATAAGGCTGCAACTTCTAAGAATTATGCTAGCAGAAAAACTAGCTAAATATTCCTTCCATGATCCTGGGGTGAAATCACTATCCACACAAATTATCAAGAAACAGACTATTTAAGATAATCGGAGAAAAAAAAATCAAAAACACAAAAAGTCACCCGGCAAGGACTATTTAAAAGGAAAGAAAGCTCTTTTTATATATCTTATCCTGGAACAAGGATATATCAAGATGTCTAAAAAATAAATATATACATATAAAACTGTAATACACTCTGCCACAAGACACACACATCATCTTCTTCATTTTATTTTGCTTGTTCCTCTCATTTTGGCATTTGTTTAACTATAATAGCCCTCCAAATATCCTGTCCCTAGTCTCCTAGAAGGCCCATGTGTGGATGGAGACTCTTAACTAGAGCCCTTGAATGTCCATGAGGTCTACTCAAGTGCTTTAAACTTGAATGCGTCTGTAAAGTGTGCAAATCAGTTCATATATTGACAGATTTGGCCCTAATCTCAAATTGTTTTGCCAAAAATATCTTGCTCCTACTTTTATAGATAAAGCTGTTCCACCTTGCCAGATGCATTTCTGCCCAGAAGCAACGTTTCAACGCTCTCTTAGTTTTTTGGGTGGAGTTAGACAAGGGATGAAAGGACTGATGGATTCTCATCACCTTATCCATGCAAATGCCCCTGCCAGTGGTGGAGCTGTGCCAGTGGGAAAATATTGCCCTTGAATCCCATTGCAGAAAAGGCCTTTGTGTAAGCCAAAGAAGAGATTTCCCCCACCCCCTCCCTTATCCTTCTACAGCTGGATAAACAGGGTTAATTTTAATGTCTCTTGTTACTCAGATGCCGTTCCATATGTCCTAATTAACCCTGTCTTATTCTGGCTAAAGGTTTCTGTTAACACCTTCTTTTCAGTATTTCTCACATGATGAATAAACAGTCTCACGCACAAAGCTCCATTAACATGCAAATGCCTAAGTTACACTTTGTGTTGAACTTCATTAGTATGGAAAGATGCATTTCCCAATGGGAGGTAACTTGGACAAGACTTAGTGCAATTATGCAATTTTGGTGACAGCTCAATATCATGTGGGTGAATACTGCAACATTTTCTCTGGTGTGTTTAGTGGAAAATGAATTTTCTTTGAGAGTGTATAGCGCTCATTTGCTCAACTTTTCTGCTGTATAAATACACTGGCAAGTAATCTTGCCAAAAAGTAACATTTGAATGTGTAAAGAAGAGTTTTCTAAGGTCAAATTTCTGTAATATACTTTTAACAGAATTTTCCACTGGAGATAGATAATATCATGTGGTATGCATGTCCAGTAAAATGAATATGGCTTAGATTTTAGTACTGATTTTCCAAAGAGTCAAACAGAATGATTGCAAACAATCCAGTACCTAAAGACGGCCTACAGGAAAGCTGGGGAGGGACTCTTTGTCAGGGAGTGTAGTGATAAGACAAGGGGGAATGGTTTTAAACTAAAAAAGTGTAGATTTGGATTAGATATTAGGAAGAAATTATTTGCTCAGAGAGCAGTGAGGCACTGGAACAGGTTGCCCAGAGAAGCTGTGGATGCCCCATCTGTGGAAGTGTTCAAGGCCAGGCTGGATGGGGCTTTGGGCAACCTGCTCTAGTGGAAGGTGTCCCTGCCCGTGGCAGGGAGTTGGAACCAGATGGACTTTAAGGTCCCTTCCAACCCAACCCATTCTGTGATTCTGTGATTCATATATATAAAGAAGATAAAAGAGAAATTATAATTTATCGCATAATTATAGATTTTAAAATTGGGCAGTTTCTAATTCATAAAATTCACAAAATGAGGATAAATTGATTAATCTAATGATTTTATTTCTCAAATTAATTTCCACATATAGTGCTCATTTTAAATTATTCACTTGGTTATGTTGAACGTTGAGCATCACTACTTACTATCTTTAGTTCTAACCCAGAAGATAGATGTTTCCATTACCATATTCATTCTAATGTGTTGTAAATATGTAATATTTTGCCTGAAAAATTATAATGAAGAAGACCTGGGGTCAGCTGTGTTCTTAACCATCCATCTAAACTTAAGTACCTATGTTGTTCATGTAGAGATATGGAATTAGCTGTGCACTGCATTAACCACCACTAAAAGTGGTTCTGATTCAGAGCCCTGATTTGTAGGTGCACCAGTAAAGATACATACAGTGAAAATACTGAAGTATTAATTCAATGCTCATAGCACTTGTTGGAAAGGAGGGGTAGAAAAGAGCAGTGGTGGTGGCACTGGGCTGTGTCTGTAGTATGGCACTGGCTGTGGTGGGAGCTGACGGCTGGGCTGGGCTAAAGAGAGATGCTGTGGACCTCCCTGTGCAGGGTGATAGTGCATGGTACAAGATAATAATTTTTCTTGTAAAAGTGGGGACATGGGAAATGTTCCGATGACTGAGCTAGCAGCTTTCTAGGAGTAATATCATGGGTTCATCTGTGTCGTTGGCCACAAATCAGCGGGGTGGTGGCAAATTATATGTAGCTGGTGGATGCTGTCTTGTTGCTGATGAGGTCGTTTTCAGGTGATTCAACAGAACAGTGAGAAATTCTAGTCATTTCTAATTTTTAATTCAGTTAACTCAAGCTGCTAATGACCGTGCAGGGTGTTGTGGAGACTAGGGTGTAGAACTCTTAAAATGTTTTGTATATCCACAGAAGTCGTTATGGGTTATTTATGGGAAGTCTTATGCATTTTGTACCTGCAGTATGTTTTGGGCTGCAATGAAACTTTATGATAATGAATTTTACAGCTTTATTATTTTCTTGACTAAAGGAATGTGTTTTCCCCTTAATAAGCTACAGTTTTGTCATTGAATAGGCTCTTGTTTTTGTAATTATTTTGAGAAATCACAAAGCAGTGATGTTCTCAGTCACTGTAGTTCTGAAACGTGGCTATCATTTCTTCTCTTATGAGTATCCTCTGTGAACTACCAAATATTTTCTTTTTTTTTCCTTTTATTCTCTTTTCTTTTCTTTTTTCTTTTTCTCTTTTTCTCTTTTCTTTTCTTTTCTTTTCTTTTCTTTTCTTTTCTTTTCTTTTCTTTTCTTTTCTTTTCTTTTCTTTTCTTTTCTTTTCTTTTCTTTTTCCCTTATGGAAGTCTTTTCATGTTGTTATGCCATTCTTTTGAGACCCTTCTATTGTTACAGCATCTCTTTTACAGTAGCCAGAGTTGCAGACAAGTACCCCACTGATTTACTGAGTGACTCTATGATCCCTTTGGTATTATTTTATGCACATATGCTTTATATATCCTTAAAAACCCACATCTGTCCCTGAACATTTCACAAAATACTTGCACATAGTGTCACTAGCATTTTTTATGAATGTTTTTCTTACTGTAAAGGACATTATTTCTTGCAATGCATATTGTTTGCATGTCTTTCATCATGCCTGTTTGCATGTCTTTCATCTTATATTTTTTGTATATAAAACTATATAGCTATAGTTTTCTCAAATCCCCTGAAATTCTTCATGCTGTTCTCTCATCTCAACAAACTGAAATCAATTTGCCTTTATTTATCTTATTTTTTTTTTTCCTGTTTTCTTCTGGCCCTTTCTGCCATTCTTGAGTTACTTGTTTGGAGGTTTTCTTGAAAAGTCTTTACTGCCAAACACCGTACATTTGTAACGTAGTCTCTGCTTCTGTTACAGTTATATCTGGACCTTGTCTGGTGTTTCCTGTGAAGAAGTATCTATTAAAATATTAAATATATATCAAACAGTAAAAATACAATAATGGTTTTGCTCACTGTTTGCTCACAGTATTTGTTTCACTGTTTTATGACATCAATATCAGAGTTCTGTGGTATTTGCAACAACATGAGTGTTTTCAAAGTCTGAGAAAAGGACAGGTCATTTTCCAAATGAAATAATAACTTTATATAGTGTGAAGGCAGATATAGTTATTTTAGGTAGACTTAATTCAAAGCTCTGTAATGATGAAAAAACATCATCTCTATAAGGGGATTAGTGTATGGGTTTTGTACTGTGTTAATGGCTCACAGAAATTCCAGTTAGTTGTGGTGGCCCATAGACTCTGGCTGCAAAGTCTTTGCACATCAGGGTCAGGGGGCATTTGCCTTCAGCAAAATGTACAGACTACCAGCAAAAGATAGGGGATTTCCTCAAGTGTGCATAAAAATCAGAGCTAAATGAGGAAAAAAGTGGGAAAGATTACAAGAATTTCCANTTATTTATTTTTATTTTTATTTTATTTTTAATTTAATTTCCAATTAAATTAAATATTTTAAAGTAGAAAATAAAGCAAAAGTTGTAGAATGTTCCAGACTGAATTGTGCTGGAGTATCTGTGTTGTGAAACAAATGATTTGTGTGTGCTGTGGAATTTTATTTTAAGAAAGATCTTTAGGGATCTGTAATGTCTGCAGCTTACTACTGTGCACTGTAAATATTTTAGTTTAGCAGAGAAATGGTTCCAGAACAACAGCAACTTTAAAGTCTCCAGTTCCACCCTCTTCAATGAGTTGAAACTGCTTCAGGATCTAGTTGCATTTATTTCATCTTGTGATATATTACTGAAGTTCCCAAACTCCTGGACTGTCCTGCTGGTTTTCTGCTGGAGGCGCATTTCAAATCAAGGCAGTGGAATTTCTCCTGATTTATCTGAGGGTCTGAGTGCAGAGCTCCTCCACTGCATCCCTAGCAGGTCACCAATTTTGGCAGTGCATATCAAATAAAAGGAAGAAGGAGCTCTTGTTGCAGCGAAGAAAGCTGGCAGAACCTACATGCTTCAGGAGAGAGAGAAAGAGAGAGAAAATGGCTGGCATATCTATCCTATCTTTTTAATTTAAAAACTTTAAGCTTCTAATTTCTTTTAGAGAACTTCAGAATGGAGGAATCAAAGTCTAAATCTGAGTTTAGATAATTTAAATGATCTAAAAAATCTACTTCTGGGCAACTAAATAAAAAAAAAATAGCACCTTTTGCTAATATTCATTCCTCTATGATAAAACTTAGCATCATAGAAGACCAAGAAGCGTAGTTCTCATGTAGAGGTAAGGTACCAAAACCCAGCAGCTTTGCAAAATCTCTCTTATCGTAGAACAGATTTCTGTTTCCTAATTTGCAAGGTTACCGTGCTTACAGTAATTTACTATGCAACAGCATTTTTTAATGTACACAACATTACAATTGCTGCTACTTGCTCTGAAATTAAAAATGTGATTTTCTTTGTTTCTTAAAAGATAATGTGCAACATGTTTTAGGTGACCCTGCTTGAGCAGGAGCATTGGACAAGACAGTCTCCAGAGGTCCCTTCCAACCTCTGCCATCCTGTGATTCTGTGTGACAGCTGACTTGAAATAAAATCCAGTGTTTTTATTTTGCTTGAAGGAGTGTAAATTTCATACTAAATTGTGTTTTTAATGAAAACAGAACCAAAATCATAATTACTGTTCAGGAAAGTGACATAAAAATTTGATGTGCCTTTATGGTGATCTAAGGTAGCATTCTGGCATGCCACATGCAACTTTCCAGACATATCATTAGGGCCAAGATTTCATCACCACATTTAAATTTTTCCTTTCTCTTCTTTTCCTGTAATGGTTGCTAGCAATGTCTTCATTGACAAACTGCCAATATAGGGATCTGAGGTTTTCTTGCTCTGCATTATTCTCATGCTTTACGAAGCAAAATATTTCTTCCAGTTCCTATAGGGAATTGACTTTTCAGACAAAGCTCTAAAACTAAACTGTTCTGGAGAAAAAATAAAGGCCATCTAAACTGGTTTGATCTGGAAGGACCTCTTTCCTGGCCATACCATTTTCTTTAAAAAAATTCAATAGTAATTTTTTGATGATATGGTGATCTGATGCTGGGATAAAGGCAAAATAGAGACAGACCAGCATTATGGAGTCAGCATCAAATATATCTTCCGTATTAAGAAATAAAAGCATCTCTGTTCTCCAGTCCAGAGTGCTCAGCATGTTTTTGTTCACATCAGGATGTTAATATTTAGGAAGTATGGTTTGGGTATTCATATATTGTTTTGAATTCTTTGCTGAGGGAATGGTTGAGGTTTTCTTGTAAACTCCCAGTGTACATAGAAACAACTACAATAGAAATGTCTGCCTAAATGCTCATTTTGGGGGGCAGAGAAAACGCTCTCCACCCCTACCTTTCCAAGTTACAGCAACAGCTGATTTCTAGCATTTAACATCACAATAAGCGTATAATACATGTGTACTCTACATGAACTGCATTTTAAAGTAAATGAAATTACACACTTTGTTCTTTAAATTTGTTTGACTCCCACTACAACATATGTAATATCTCATAACAGACTGCAGACAGGATAATATTTCTGCCACTTGAATGACCAACAAATCTTTTAATTTATGTGTTTTACTCCATTTTTAAAAGGCTGCTTTGCCAAGTAATTTTGTTTTCTTGTTAAATATTAGGCCCAGACTTTATTCTTTGAAAAGTTACCAAGGACATGCTAAAAAAAACCCTTACCTTTTATCGGATTTATTTCAACTGTATGATATGGGAATATGAATGCAGCATAAAAAGAAATGCAGCATAAAAAGAAAAAAAAAACAACAAACCTGTTAGATTTTTTTATGACATTTAGTAATGTTTTCAGTTTAAGAGAGTCTGATTTCTGCTCTGCAGCAGCACCCTAAACTGTTGTCCTGTGGCAATTCAGGTGTGTCATGTCTCAGCTTCAGCAGTGGCTGCAAGTGTGTCAACAGTCAAAATCAGAATCTGGGCCATGCATCAAGCCTTGGGCTGAATCTGCTTTTTCCTGTTGTCTGTATTTCTCTCTTGTTGTAGACTTGGAACAGTACAACCAAACTCTGTCCATTTTTATGATTCAGCGTCTGCTGTGCTGAACTATGTCATCCATCTAGTGATGTGAAGGGATCAGCTAGGGCAATCTTATAATTCTCTGTGTGTGTCCTGCCATCTCCATAGGACACGTGGCTGTGAGATGGAAATGCAATTTGGGATGAGTTCTGCTGTGAAGAACTGTGAGAATAATTGACTTTCGTTTCTGCAGCTGGCCTGAGAAGCTGTTGCCGAAATTTCTAGGGGGAGCTGAGTTGACCTGGACATATTTTAATATTTTAGGTGAAATGAAAGATCAAATTTTGTTTTAGCTTAAACAGCAGCTTTATCAGTATTTAATTTAACACGCCCCCCCCACACACACCCCGCAAGGAAGCAAGTAAGCAAAATATAGTTTGTTAAGTGAAAAATTCAGTTGTTCTGTTAGGAAAAAGTATTCAAAGAATTCCAATGAAACTGTAAATTTTTGTTTTCCTTACTTGGCTAAAAACTGTAAATAAAGAACACTTAATCATGGTGTTTAGCCTGATCCTGCATTTTAAATCAAGTGTTTTAACGAAAGTTTGTGCCCACAACTGCAAAATAATAGAATAGGGGGCAGGGATGGACTTGGGTCTGTGTTTTGAGTATGACTGATGGAAGGTCCTATCTTAAAGACAGAGAGAAGTCAGTCCAGAAGGACCTTTTGTAGCACAGAATTGATGGAAGCACCATTAGCAATTTGAACAAATTAAGATACCTAGAGATAGTGAATCTTACAGCCTATTGACTAGAAGAAGGTCTTGAGCCTCTGAGCTTGGGTAATACTTAGAACCAGTGATGTCAAGTCCTGTTTTTGAATAATTTTCAACATCACTGAATGTTGAACACTTAAATGTAACCCTTTGTGTTCACAAGGTCTTCATTTACAGAGTGATTTCCATGAATAAATTCTTTATTTGCACATTGTGGCCACACTGCTGGCACGGGTTATTGATGAAACATCACTGTTACCACAGATATCAAATGTTAGTAAATTACCTCACTTAGGGCTTTTGCTCTTTTACTGGCTTGTTAAAACCTATAAATAACAGCAGGCTGAATTATAACAGGAGTAGGTGTTCCTTATCCTGAAGTTTGTGATCGTTTCAGGCTTCATATCTACCTCTGAAAGCACCACCTGCAATCTCAGAGAGAACACAAATAGTGATGCAGTAAGTAATATCAGAATCAACCTGGGCTTTTCATATGCGGCTCTGCTGATGTGTCCATTCCACTGGTGCTTGACTACCTGTGCAACAGGGTGTACAGGGTAGCTCCTACCAAGATCATAGAATCATAGAATATCCCAAGTTGGAAGGGACCCATAAGGGTCATCGAATCCAGCTCCTGGCTCTACACAGGTCTGCCCCAAAATTCAGACCGTATGACTAAGAGCACAGTCCAAACGCTTCTTAAACTCCAATAGGTTTGGTGGAGAGATGGAAGGTGGAGGTGAAGACATGGATCTGTAGGTATTTTACAGTGTCCATGCAGACTATCACAAGATTTTGTCAATGCCATTCCACAAAATGCAGTAGCACAGCTCAGGCATCACACTGTGCTTCAAAGATCTATCCTTTCCTATTTAAGTTGTTGCATTAAAGAAATCTTCCTCAAGGTCTTATTCTGTATAGCTGAAGAGGTGAGGAAACAGCATATAGAAAATTTTTATTCTGAATTTGTTACTCTAGAGTATGTTAAAAACTCAATTTTGTTGTTTTGGTGGATTAAAGAGTAACAAAAAGTTATAAGTTTTTGCTTTATTGTGCTTTGTGGGCCTCTATTCAGTGTTAGAGCCTATATGCTTTCTCACAGGCGTTCATCCAAGCATCTGTCTAGGGACAATTAGGCAAGTATTCATTTTGAGTATACATTATGAGGCAATTAAATAAGAGCTGCTCTCCTTGGAGAGGAGACGGAGTGAGATCTGGGACATTAATTACTGAGATGTCATGAGAAACTGTAGTGAAGTAAGTCATCTGGTTCCAGCTTGAACTTGCAGCCAAGCTGCAAGCTTACTGCAACTTGATACCGCAGCACAGATTCAGAGATAGCCCCTTGCTCAGCCCGGTGTGCGTGTGCTTGCTAGAACAGGGAGGGAGACAGGAGACAGAAAAAGAAGCTGTACTCTTCTTAACAATCTTGAAACTTGTGGGAGCTATTAATAAGCAAATAAAGCAGTTTCCATTAATCCTTCAAGAAGAATACAACAGGGCCACTGAAACTTCCCATCATTTTTAGCATCCGTGCCGGTTACTGAGGTGGTCTGGTTAGCTGTTTGACCTAAGAAGTCTCCAAATCTTGTAGTTTAACAAGTTTCTAGTGGGTCAGAATGGCTGCTTGCATGTTATATGCACAGTTTGGTGTTAAATTTAATAATACAAATTTAATAATATATATTAAACAAATTGTTTGCTTCCTAAATTAATTAAAACTTTGGTCTTAAGTAGCAAAACCTTGAGCCAGCAGTCTGCTGCAAACCCCTCTGTCTGGCACAGATTAGTGAATGAGCCTCAATTCTCCATGGTTGCGAGGTCCAAAGCAGCAAGAAGACGGCTGTAAAACCAATGATTAATTTCATGCTTTCCAAGCCGGTCTCACATTTTCTGCTGGCGAGAGGGATGGGACTGACTCATCATTTCAAAGACTCCTGCTGCTGAGCCGTGAGATAAGGTGGAGGACATGATAGCCACATTAAAGCCTTCACACCTGATGGAGAGGAGGAGGACGATGTAGAGGATGGTGCTGTGGCTGGAGGACACGCCAGGATGTCCAGCAGACCCTATTATAGGGGTCTGGGCAGGAATGAACATGTGTTTCTCAGATATCTCAGAAGACCCTGTTAGCTTGGGCATAGCATCACTTTAATGCCATTACAAGATTTTCAGGCTTCAGCTGGCTTGTATCCACCTGCCTTGGAGAGTCAACGCTTGCCCGACACTTTCCCTCTCTGTAGACATTCCCATATGTGATAAAGGCTTACATGAGACCAGGGCAAGAAAGATTAAATCTTCAAAAATTTCTGAAACTGGAGGTGACAGGGAAAGATCATGACCTGCAGAGGGTGCGTTACAGATCATATTTAGGTTATGGGCCTGAGCAATTGACAGGGAAGGTGGAGGAATCAGCCACACTGACAGAGGAAGTTGAGTGTATGGAGAGGTTGGAGAGGAAAAAATCAAAGTTAATTTTTATGGAGTTTAAGTTGGTAGCTGGATCTGCACCAGGAGATGCAGTCAGGGAGGTAAGAGAGCCATAGCAGGCAGTGGGGAACAGGATTTTATGAAGTGAGAGTAGTGTTGTCAAAGATGCCCTTGTGAACCTCCTCTGAACAAACAGTGGGAAGCTGTTTCAAGAGAGAGAGGGTGGGAAGCAGACCTGAAGGAGGATGCTCAGGAAGCCTGCTTGACTTCAATGTATTTTGCTTATGACCATTAAATTACTTTTACATGTGTAACTTTCCCTGTGCACTGGGCGTGTACAGAAATGGGCGATGTATTTCACAAATCCAACAGGCCAGCACCCTCCCAAAGTGCCCTTTCCCTGGTGTGGGTCCCTTGTCAGCCCGCGTGGTGTCACACGGTCTCACTAGGTCATTGTCAAGCAAATACTGCGAGAAAACTGACCGTGGCCCCATCTTGAGCATGAATGTACGACCAGCTGACATTGCAGCAGAACTAGCAAGTAATATAGGGAAGAATTTAAATGTTCTTTATTTAAGCATCTGGAAGTTGTTTTCTGTAAAAAGCAGCAAAACGTCATGAGAATGGATAAATTTAACAGTCCCCGCAAGGAACTGTCTTTCCGTGCAGCGAGAGGGCTGTGTACATTACAGCAGGGAGGTCACTACTAATTGGCGCGTAGGAAGTGAGATCTGCTCCTTGCCTTTGCTCTGGTTACACCAGGAGGAACTTTGGCTGCAGGGGAGTCTGCAGACTTGGAGTGCAGACACCCTGGTTCAGAGTCTTCTCTCCCTTGCACAACCCCAGCACAGCTTTTGGCCAACTCTTGAGCCCAGCTGAGTTGTGCTTTAAACCACGTTTGTGTTTTCCCTTTGGCAAGGCAGGGACAAAGACAATCTTGGATGGAAGTCAAAGCTCCCCAGAGCTGTTCTCATTTACGTCCAGCTGTTCACTGACCACTCGGGATCTCATGATGAGTAAAGATGACCGTGGGCAATGACGGCCTGTGGACGATTGCTTTTCTTTCTTCTCATTATGTTGGGACAGGGTGAGAGAGACATAAGATCTGCTATGGTGATTCCTAGAGACACGAATGTTTCCCATAGGAAAGGATACGCTCATGCAGCTGCAGCAAGCAATTTGGTGGCTCAGAGGAATGTGAAGGGACACGGTGGGAAAAGCAATGGGCTGAAGGGAAATAAATTGGGCTTAGGGGACTTGGGTGTTGTGGAACTCCACTACCTAATGTTGGTGTAAGGAGTAATTTTCTGGCATTACTCACCCAGATCTGGTTTTCAGAAACATTAGCTGTGGGTAGATGCTTACAGATGAGTCTTTACATTTTTTTGGGGTGGAAAAAAAAGAAAAAAGATAATCTTGCAACCTCATTGCTTAGCTTTCTCTCCTGTTAGGTTTGGGCTAAAAAGCAAGGAATCTTGAAAGCCCACAAATATTTGTATTTAGCAATTCAGTGGTTTTATCTCTGCATGAGACCAGGCTAGGATAGGGAATGCCTTGGAAACACAGATTAAAACAGCTCTTTATATAGTGACTTCCATCCCCCTCCCTGAAATTTCTCATGGCAATTTAATTAAAATCAGAGAAGGAGTCTGACTAACACCTCTAAAACTCGGAGACATGGATACCTAGATCTGAACTTTATTCCATTCATGCAATGTGGCTGAGTAAAAGTCCTGGGCAAAGTTCTAGCCTGGATCCAATCGCTGTGCGTCAAACTAATTTAAAATATGTTTTGTTTGTTTGTTTGTTTGTTTTGTTTATTTATTTATGAACTCTCCATCTAGGAAAGACAGTGGGATATATTGCAAAACATATTTGTTTAAAGTAGTCTAGAAAGTCCAGTCAATGGACAAGCTGTTTTCAAACCAAAAACTAGTCTGCAGTCTGATATGTTTTCAGATTAATTGCACTCTCTTTTTGCTAGCAAATAAATAGTTTTTAAAACGTTCTTTTTTGCTTGCTGAGTAACTTTCTGAAGTTTTCATGGTGTGTTACTGCAGAACATTGTGACCTTCAAGAGCAAACCACTGCAAAGCGTAGTGAGTGGTTGTCCAGATTTCCACTGATGAACGGCAGAAAGGTACAAACTGTGTCAGCCAGCATCTGCTGTGTCAGGTTTGCTGGTGTGAATCCCTGGGCCGTGAGCTCCACTGCAGGGTGAGATTTGTTATCAGCTCACCCATGTCATGCACTGGGCGATGGCAGCAGGAGGAAGATACACAGGGGTAGGCAGGAACATGCTAAGAGGTGTTTGGATAGGAACCCACAATAGAAATTAAATTTGCCTTTTCCTTGTGTGGAACCCAGGGCAGGTATCTCCAACCCTGCTGTCTTTGTGAGGACATTTCTGGGGATGAGGAGGGTCCTGGGAGAAAGCACGCCTTCCTGAGCTCCTAGGCACGTGCACTGGTTCATTGGCACTTTTCCTTCCTCTTCTTGCATGGCAGAGCTTGGGTGCCAGGGGAATTCTTCTGGTCGAGCTGCAGCATTTGAGATCTGGGTGTCTCTGTGCTCCTCTAAGCTCCCTTCACACCCTGTGAAGAGAAAGCAGCACCTCCAGGAGATGATTTATCACCTAGAGCCCTGACTTAGGATGGGATGAACCACTCGTGGGAAGTATTTTCCCTGCGATCGTAGTGAGAGCGGAGACTGCTGACTTAGGCAAACTTGTACATTTTCAGTGGCTTAGACTGGAGGGGTTGACACTTGCCCTAAGAGCCTAGACCTGTGGTGACACGAAGCTTAGCATGACTGTTGCCATAGCAAATAAGAAAGTGGCAGCAGTGTCAGGCTAACCTGGAGGCAAGGAAGTCACAAAAGTAATCAGAATCTCTCACAGTGCTGAGTAATGCCCAAAGCAGTTATTGTTTCGAGAAGCAATTCCACTTACAACGCGTCTTGTTCTCCTGTAGCACTCACATAAGTCACTGCCACCTGTTCTCTGAGACCTGTGCACAGCTGTCACTGAATCAAAGAACATTTTCAGACACTGTCCACATTCAATGAGCATCCTCCCATGATGTCTCAGGACCAGCTTCCTCCCACCCCTGGAGTAGCCACCATCACAATTAGTTGCAAGAGCAGGTCACCAGGACCTCAGTTAGGGAGTACACACTGAATTGGAGGTTTAGGTGGAACAAATAGCATAACTGATAAGCTAGCTCGCTTGCTGTACCCGTGACAGGGAAAAGCTTCAGGTGTATTTGTATGGAAATTCACAACACAGTATCACTCTTCTTTGCTCAGCACCAGCATCTGTTATTTTTTCTGAAATGAGAATACCGTTTTTCCTTGATTTAAGGATTCTTAACGAGTGACATCTGAAGAAGGTATCTATTGGTTAGCCAGCTTAAAGTGACACTATCTCATGTTTTAGTGTGCCTGAATTTTTGTGTGTAAAATGTCACAATGCTTTATACCAGATGTAATACAAATGCTTTAATTCTAAATTGCCTTATTCTGAGTATTGTCCTGTATATGTTTTTAGAACTGAATGTTTTTTAAAACATGGAAGTCACTGACCTAGAGATACCACGAGTGCATTTGTTGATGTACTTTGATATAAGGAGTTTTCTAAGTGTCTCGTAAACGGTGCCCACTGCAGTGTCTTGATGCTAAATGTTGTAATTCAGTGGCAATCATAAACTGAACAAGACTTGTCATGAACAATGTAAACATAAACTGGAGACACGAGAAGAGGTGGGAGATTAGGAAGAATTCCTCATTCTTTGTGGAAAACAACAATGCAAACAGAATTTGCTAGCAGGCAGACCCAATGACTGGTAATATAAACGAGTGGCACAACGTCATCCTTGACTAATCTTGTTTAAGGGATCTAAGACTGAGTTAAAAAGTTAAAAAAAAATAGAGATGTATAATAAAAGTGTCAAGGGGTTTTGAAACCCAGAAAAAACTTGCTGATGCAGGGGAAAATGTGAAATAATTTCAGCATGAGTCTGTAAAAGCATACATTCAAAGAACATGAAAAACATGAAATACACTTTTACACAGCCAGTGCGAGGAATAATTAACAATCTTAAATGAAAAATGGAAGCTGAAGAGACTTAAAAAATGGGCACAAGCACTAAATGTCTTTCTGTTTCAAATCAAAGCCTCATTCATTAATAGCCAAAAAATGTCATCTTATAATACTTTGTTGACATAATAGGAAATTTTTGCTACTTTGAATGCTCAGATGCCTGCACAGGAGACAGAGGTAAATTCTTAATGTAAATGATTAGATTTTATTTCAGAAACATTTACACCCTTACTTTTTGCAAAGGAGATCTAACCTCCTGCCTCACAACATTGATGTTTACTGTGGAACAGGAATACCAAATTTTGACTGTCTTTACTGGACTTTATTGACACTGTGATACTGAGGCTGTCTTCTGTTCTACTACAGAAGCCAGAACTTAGCTGACCAAATATGTGATCTTGTTTTGAGTAACAATCGGAATATACTGTATGAGTCCTTCTTTGCCCAAACTGGACAGACTAAAACAAAGATATGCAATAATCTTTGCTCTCAGGTGGAAAAATGCAACTAAATCACTAGCTTTATTACAGAGGCTACATGGGCTACATATAACCGATGCATCTTTCTTTCCCCAACATGTTTGAATAGTGTGAGAATTGCCTTTCTTCCAATAAAGGCTCCAAATCTTTGAGATTGAACCCTGTTGGGGTAAAAGAAAAAGAACTGCTGCGTGAGTAATACTTTAAAGCTTTGGAACTGTCTCTCCTCAACCAGACGCAACTTGACTGAAATGAGACCTTGTGGGCTTGCTTGAAAACTCCTCTGTTTTTCTGGGATGTAAATGTGAACTCTTGGGAGAAAACCATAGCTGAAGAAGCTGCAACGATCAGTGAGCTATTGGAAATTGCTGCCTTGGATTTCAAGCTACATAGAAGCTATTAGGACAGTGTGTAGTTGGGTACTTTCTTGAACAATTCTACATACCAAAACTAGGGAATTAATGCATCTATATGCATTTAGCCGTAAAACCTTAGCCATTTATATCTTGTCCTTCAGCAACTGTATTTACTTGAACATCTACTTATATGTCTTCTGTTATGAAACTGAAGCTCCTTCAAACAAAAACAGAAATCTACACAATTCTCAGATGTGCTTACAATTTGGCTGAATGCTACCAATAAGCTAACAGGGCAGAGTGATCTAAACCCTTATTTTTAACCAAGTTATCTAAACTGGTCAATTAAATGACTATAAAACAATTTGAGAGTTAGTTCCCTCTGGGTTTTGTTAATTCTCTTGAATGAATAAATTTAAACAATAATTTATGAAAATGTGGTACAGTTGAAAAAATATTCACCCAGTTCTGTTCTCAACTATGCTATTTTGCAGTCTACAGTAAATTGGTCTTACTCTGCCCTGTTTCTCTAAAATGCTCAGTGAGTTCAAATGACTCTCAAATCTACTGAGACAGTTGAATTATTGCAAAAATCTGTCTAGGGCTGTAGACATGTGTTCATTTGACTCCCCCTCCATCCTACTGAAAAATAAACTACTGTTCTTCATGGCTTATTTTGTCTCTGTCAAGGAAACTTTCTGCTCTCATCTCAGGAGAATTGTACAATAGCAATCTGATCCTGACCTTTCTACCTCTTCCTTGAATAACAGATGAAAATTGGACAGTGAAAAGTGGTGTACGCTCCGTAACTTGTATCCCAGACACAATCTAATGACACTCTTCTTCTAGTAAAAACAATAGTTGCAGCAAAGGTTAAGGTAAACAGGTTTAGCTAATTACCTCTTAATCAAATCCAGTTATAATTTACTGCTGTCTTCTGAAACTCTGTGCCCGTTAAACCATTGACATCGGTTGGATTAGCTTATCTCTGATAAACGTAGTGTGATTAATTTCTCCCACAGTACAGCAGCACGTAAACATCAAACAGGAATAATATATGACCAAATAAACTCAAGTCACACACTATCACAGCAGAATTCTCCAAGGCACTCATGTACCAGGCACTGAAATTGAATCCTGTTTTACAGAAGGTGGGGTAGTAATCATTTTTCTGTTATTTTTTTTCCCAGAGACAAAGAAGAAAACGTCAATAACGAAGTGCACTGACACTTCAGCAATGATGAAAGTCACACTGCACACATGTAACACGCACATCTGTGCATGCAAATCCTTGCTATAGACACATAAACCAGGTGTACACATGTGAACAAGACCGTGCATTTGTCACACTAAGTTTTGAAAATGTGGCTCTGAACACCCAACGTGACTCATTGTTGTCTTTTTAGAATATGAAATAATCTGTTTTTCAAGTAAGTGAGAGAGCTCAATTAAAAATCCATTTGAAATGTTTGTCTGAGATCCAAAACTGCATACACTGCTTGAGTTTATAGTTTGGTTTCAAGCTCAGACTGGTTTAATCAAAACATTTGCTACATTTTGAGCAAACTTGAAACTAGTTTCTAAAGAAGCTGGTCTGAGGTATGATTCTGTATCAAAATAGTAAGGAAATCATAATTCCCCAGAGCTTTCTTAGGAGCCCCATGAAATGCTCCAGTTTCAATTCAGTTGCAGTTTAACTTCATAAGAGTCCAAAATCTGAGGCAGACAGTAGAAAATGTCTGCATAAAGTCCTGGTTGTGACAGCAAACAACACAGCTTCAAACAGTTGTCTGATGGCAATGCTCTGACATGTTCAATGGGACAGAAGCAATTTTCTTGATCTGAATAATCTAAAATACAAATCTATCCTTGTTTTAACATTAACTTCGCTTCAGTGTCTCTTGCTTACTCCAAAGCAGCAGGTCGTCCATACAACAATGATAACAAAACATAAACACTGGAGTAGCTTTAACACTGGATGTCCTTTCCCATGCTTCTGAAGAGCTGCTGTTACACTGAACACAGCTTGAACACTAGCATGCACTTCTCCTTTGTCAGCCACATAACGCTTACTACTTTTATTTGATATATCAAAAGCTAGGACAAATAACTTCTTAGATCTCAGCACTAACCTACACTTAGTATGTTGCGCGGCCCCAGCTATATGAAGAGATGTTTTACAAAACATTTTGAAACCCTGCACCAGCACAGGAAAGTTTTGTGTTTCTGACAGCTCTGGAGTTGCCTGATCAAAAGATGGATCAGGGTTGAACCAATTAAACTTTTGGTAGCTCAAGATGCTACACAAGGCTTTCTGAATTGCCCACCTACAAATGCAGATCTGATTGCTGTTTCCATTTCCTTTTATAGCCATAGACAAAGCATGAAATATATTCTTGCACACATTCAGGGAACCATTTTATTCCCTGCAGGGCTGACATCTTTCTGGCTGGCTACAAAAAACCTTCAGATGATCAGACAGGAGGAATGTATCTGTTACATGGTCGTTATGTCTTAGAGTAGCACTGTTGTTTAAGACTCCCATTTGGTGGCAAGTCCAGGAAGACAGGGAAGAGCATAACCTAGCTAGCTTTTGGGTGAAAACAGCTGTGAGCTTTCAGTGCAATTGTAATCTTGCACCTTAAATTCATGACCCTTTAAATCTGGTGTCATGTGAACCCTGATTACTCATCCTCTGAGGGAAAGGGAGCCTATCTGAGAAGCTCTCACACATCCAAACTACCCACATCTCTGTGGCTTTAAGCCACATAAAAATAATAACCATTCCATAAGATATTGCTCAGTGGCTCTTGCAAATGGCTTGGAATAGGACTTATTCAGCAGCTTTGTATAAAACTCAATCTCTTGTTTTTACAGTGTCTGTGGATTGAAACATGAAATGTAATCAGTCTGACTAAAATCTATGCCTCTCCACGTTGCTGTTTATTATCAAATATGATGTTTTTTGGTTGTCTGTTGCGGATTGCTGGTTGGCTCTCATGTGCCATAACAGGGTTCTGGAACATAGTTCATGTTTCAAAAAAGCATTTATCGTGTTTTCTCCTGCCCAAACTACCTCACGCTCCCCAGCTAACTGGGGTCTGCAAAGCCCTGAGTATTCTATTCCTGCCTTTGGGGTCCTCCTCTACTCATGAAAACTATAGCAAAGCTCACATTTATTTCAGCTCCTCCCTACAGGTCCTTACACAACGGGCCAGAATTTATCCAGGCTGACCTTAGCCAAGGACTGCCACTGGAGCTTTGCCTCTTGCTGTACACTCCCTCTTTGGACAATATGTAGAGGAAATTATATGGGAAGGGTTACTTAGCCCATCCAGGATCTGTATTGCTATCCAAATGAAGAGTTAATTATTCTGGCAGACTCCAGGATACAGGACACATTATCTAACTTTTCAAGTCTGTACTACAGACTTCTGTGTCTGAAAGAGTCATCCTAGACCTCCAGAGTTAAGGGAGGGAAAGGGAGGTGCTTTCAGGTTCTGATTCATCTCACAGCCAAAGCTAGAGTAATAAATCCCTATCATGTTCCCAGGGGACAGTGACATGCACACCTGCAGGTGATATGGCAGAGATCTGAGGTGAACCATGCCATCTGAATATGCTTTAGCTCTGCACTAATTTGAGGAATCACATCCTGGAGTGACTGGGCTTTAAACGTAAAACTTCAATTAGAAGTCTGCTAGTTACTTAGGATGAACTTAAGCAAATTAATCCTGGACTTTTAAAACAGTTCCTCTGTGGCAGAATCAACTCCATTAACCAATGCTGAGTTTCTTTAAAACAGACATTTCTTGGGGGATGTTGAGAGAGTAAGTACTGCAAGTTATTTGCATTAAATTATGGAATCTTATTGTACTAAGTAAATTTTATGTTTTTTTTTCTTTCTTTCTTTTCTTTTTTCTTTTTTCCTTTTTTTTCTATTTTTTTTCTCATTATCACATATTAGGAAACCCTTTCTGCACAATGCAAATAGTTTTATCTTGGGGGTTTTTAAACCTCATTTACAACATTTGGAAAGATTGTCAGCTGACTATGAAACCTTGATGAATTTGGAGGCATTAATAAATATAATCTGCACTGTGAAGGCTGCATCAATCGTAAGATTGAAAGCTTATTTCCAGTGACACTAGTTCTGAAGAGTCTTTTACATTTGAAAGAGAGTAGAATTCTGCTTTCCGTATCTCTAGTGAAAAGCACACTTTCACTAGAATTTACAACTCCCTTTTTTTTTTGCAGTGAGGGAATTGTATTCATAGCTTTCATGAAGAGTGAGAGAAAATGGCTCAGCTCTAGCCATGTGACACTGGTCTCAGCTGCTTATTTGTCAACTGGTTTAGCGCCACTGGGTTAGTGCTATGTAATGGTCAATGCACAAAGAGAATTACATGGGTATTTTCTTCCAAGTTTCTATCCTAGCTTTACAAAAGGATAATACGCTGAACTCTTCTCATCTCAAGATACTACTCAAGTTTGTGCTCATTATGTGTGATGCTCACCAGCTAGAGTCAGAGCATGAGAAAAAGTTAAAAGGACATTTAATCTGTTGCCCTCGTCCGGGCCAATGAATGTTTTTTATTTATGCAAAGTGGAAACCTCAGCAGAACAGGCTGGAGGTTTCTGTCCTCAGTGCACATTGGCTGGGCTGAGCCTCCAGTGCAAGCAGGAAGGAAAAGAAGTGAAAGAAATGATGTGGTGTGGAGGTGTCCCTGCCTGCTCAGTACTGTTAGATACACAGGAAACATAGGCACCTTCTGCTTCAGGCAGCAGGTTTGAGGACCTTGGTTTTTGGACTCATAGCTATCGCAGATGTGAGCCATCATATTGATGTTTGTGTGCAGGTCTGGCCTTATGTCCTTATATTGTCCTCTCCCCAGTGTTCTCCCAGTGTGGAGGCTCCTCTCAGCATGGTGGCCTTGGTGGGTCCCTGTCCTGTTTTCAGCTGGGATAGAGTTAATTTTCCTCCTAGAGGCTGGCATGGTGCTGTGTTTCGGGTTTAGGACAAGAATAATGCTGATAACACACTGATGCTTTGGATGTTGCAGAGCAGTGCGTGCACTTAGTCAAGGACTTTGCAGCTCCTCACACCGCCCTGCCAGTGAGGAGGCTGGGGGTGCACAAGGAGCTGTGAGGGGACACAACCAGGACAGCTGACTCAAACTGGCCAAAGGGATGTCCCATACCATGTGGCATCATGCGGAACAATAAAACTGGGGGGGCTGACTGGGGCAGGGTGCCTCTTCTGCTGGGGGGCTGGGTGGACATTAGGCAGTGGCTGGCAAGTTATTGCATTGTGCATCACTTTGTACATCTTCTTCTTATTATAATTGTTATCATCACCATCATTACTATTATTTCCCTTCCTTTTCTGTCCTATTAAACTGTCTTTGTCTCAACCCACGAGTTTTCACCTTTGCTTTACGATACTCCCCCATCCCACCGGTGGCAGGGGTGGGGAGTGAGCAAACAGCTGTGTGGTGCTGAGCTGCCTGCTGGGTTAAACCACAACAGTCCCCTTCTCACTTTGACAGCTCTCTGCCTGTGATACATACGGGCATCAAATCCAGACCTGGGTCCTGGTAGAAGTGAGCTGCTGCAATGCTGAGTCTAATTCCGCTTTGTGAATCCAGCCCCTTAGTGAATGCCAGCTGTGCTTGGAAATTTGACTTAGGATATTAAAATCACTGTGTAGATCCAGCCCTCGGGCACCTTTGAAAATTCCTCCATAGGAAATGGTTTTTTCACCATAAGTGTGAAATAGAATATAACTCTTACTGTTTTTAGTGCAACTAAGATCACATAGCACTTTTTATAGACTGCCAAAGGGTCTAAATATGGTCAGTAAACCATAAGGTGTTTTAAGGGGAGTAGACAGAAGGGGGTTACGTCTGCATGGGCTCATTGCCATCTGTATTTAAAGCATGGGGGGAATTGTGATGCCTTTGGGGAGGAATGTAGCTACTTGCACTTTATTTTATTCTTGTAATTTGAGTGCCATGTCCCTGCAGCTGGGTAGAGATGATTCTTTTTCTTTTTCTTGCCTCTGAACTTCCAGGTAAACAAATAATTTAACCTTGTACACTGGCTCACTGTACAGAAAATTAACACATTGAATAGCTTGGCCTTTCAATGATTACTTGTATTTCCAATTCATTATTTCAAGCAGACTGGGTTTTCAGCACTCAGCTTGCCATGGAAAAAGCACTTTAGTGCATTAAGATTCGCACATGAGTTTTGAGGCAAAATTGACTGCAAGTCATTGAATGGCACAGGCTAAAAAAAAAAAAATTGAACTCTGTAGCTGTATAGATGTATGTTTTGATGTGGTGAAGGGCTCTTACAACTAGTGTACTCTCATGTACCTTTTAGAGCCTCAGACAAATGTTGTGGGTCTTGTGCAGACAACAATTGCTTTTGTTTTGTGAAGGAAAAATATGTAATAATAATATATTTGTTTTAGTAAGAAGTACCCTGTGAACTGGGCTCCTGGGGAACTGAAATCTCACCATACAGACTCCAGGCTGCAACTCCTGGAAGTTTGGGATGGTTTGTAGTCTACAAATGCACTGACAAATGTGTGATTTAATGTGGAGAAACACTAGCACAATGACCCTTTCACAGACCTCTTAAAACATTATTGTTTCCTGTCTTCTAGCAGTCACTTCTGGAAACTTGAATGTAATGCTGAACCCTTCACTGGTTTTAATGTGATCTTCACATAACTGCTCCCTATTGGACAAAGATGCACAGGTGTTAATCTACTTATGTATTTCAGCTGTGTTATTGTTTTAAAGAGGTCTATGAGAAAATGTTCTCTGTGTTTTGCATTGAACAGCTTTATTTTCCTTTTGTTATGAGCAAGCTTTGTGAATACACCCAAAGAACCTATGTAAACTCCTTTTGCTTCTATGGAATTACTTCTTGTGCTTTATTCTGGACAGCGCAGTTTTGGGAAAGTGGGATCAAAACCATAAACTGTGAATTTTGCTTTGAGACTGATGTCTTCCGGAAGGGGTTTCCAGATACTGGAGCTAAGGACATATCAAAATTTCTTCTTGTACTCACACAAAACCTTGTATGTGGGAGTCATTTGCATCCCACTTGTAATGTTTGGTTATTCATCTCCTCACACGACACAGTTGATAAAGGTCTACTTTTACTAGCTACTTATACCAGCATCTACTTACACAAGCTAAAGAGCTGGCCTTGTTTTTAAGTAAAATGATAATTTCAACAGGTAGGTGTCTTGCAACCTTAGGGTTGTATGCNACATTTTATGCTGCTTAAAAACAATTTAGTTGCTTGAGGGAGTGATGGTATTACTGACCACTGAAAATATTTGAAAGGTGAAATTCTCAAAGCAAATGAACTCCATTCAGGGGAACAAAATTATGAAAATACATATTGCTGGTAGATCTACCATTGCAAGTTTCACCATCCTTCCTTTCAGCAAAACAATTTCTTTCCACACAACCTTCTTGATCAGCTCTGTGGTTCTACACCAACCCTACCTAGAGGTAGCTGCTCCCAGTGGATGTCAGTGCACACTGTAGGGTTAACTTACACGGCACCAAACGTACATTTTAGTGGCACAAAGAGATGTCCATGGGCTGAACAGCACAGATAAGTGATATCAGTGAGCAAATATGCACTTAAGAGTCTTATAGACTGCTTATAGCCTTATAGCAGGTTTTGGCAGAGTGGAATTGCTCATGTGCACAAGTAGATGGTGACAGGGACTGATGGAGTACAGTAGTCTGTATGGCACCTTTACACCAGGACTTTCAAACTTCATCTTCTGTGAGGGTGCTTATGTTTCTGTAAGGCCTGATGGACAATTTTTTTTGCAGGTGCAAGGGCAGTTTCTTCTTCAACTGGTTGCTTGTGTAGTGTGCTTTTTGCCTATCAGCTTGCCATCTCAGAGATCTGTCGGCTTCAAGTCCACCATCTGCAATTCTGCAACCTCCCTTTTTCTAACATCTGTTTGATTTGCCAGGAACTGGATAGATAAATGAGGTGTGACTGCTGCTGAGCACTTCGGTGCTAAGAAGCTTGTCAATGAGGTCATGGTGTGGTTTTAAGACCCCGACAGTTCAGGCCATGGTTATCAGCAGCTGGACTTTCTAGGTTTGTAGTTTGATTTTAACATATCATATTGAAACTAACATCCCCTTGATTTATCTCTGTAGATCACACTTCTACATGTGCAATGCTTTTCTATGAAATACAAAAGGTGTTAGTGACTTTAAGGGAAGAAAAGAATTAAGCAGAACAAGATGTACAGTTCTTTAGATGTTTTAATGTGAGCTTTTTACTTCTGTGCTTTCTGCTCACTCAACAGAGTTACCTCAAAACAAACATTCCTTTCACAAACATAAAATAAAACCCAATCCCTTTCATTCCCTCAAGCTCTTTGGCTATCTTATCAGGAAAATGAAGTGGAGTGGAGCCAAACCTGATACAAGGTTCATCAATAACGAGTTGTGACTTTGAAGTTGTATTTGCTGAAAAACCAGGAAACTTCCATTTCAATTGCTTTAACAAATGTTTTCCTTTAACTTTTAAATTCAGGAAAAGGATCTAAGAGCAGAGAGATCAGAGCAAGTGCTTCACAAATGTAGAAGTTCGCGTATTTTTCACTGGCAGCTGAAAAGACTTTATTTTCTATACTTGGTCCATGTACACTTATGTTAATTAATATTGTGTGTTAACTGGAGCCTCAGGTAAGGCATTAGCAGCTTTTAGCATCATCAGACAGTACTAGATATAAGAGAAACAGAAATGGGAAGACCCTCCAGCCTTGTACGTGCTTCCAGCATCCCTTAGACCTCAGCCCTACAGACTGCAGCTGGCACCGCAGCGGAAGGAGGCAGCGCTGCTATCTCCTGCTCCTGGCAGCTTCCTCCCACTCCTTACCAGCAAAAGTGTCCAGGTAGCCACACAACAGGAGCAGACCCGGATTGAAAGTATCCGTGACTGTGCCATCAGTCCAGCTCTCACCTGGCTCCTCTTCCCAGACTGGCTTCCCATGTCCTAGAGGGGTGGTGTGGGGGCAGCAAGGACCTATGAGGGACCAGGGGGAGGGGACACGAGGGACCAGGGCTGCCTCCTTCTGCAGCTGTGCCAGCCCAGGCCAGCTGAAACTCTGCATGTGCTTAGGGACCTTCCCTTGTCAGACAGTAGGGGGAACCAGTTGTACTGGCGGATGAGAAATTTGAAAGCCACCCTGCTTGGGTTTCATTGCTGCTGTTATTTCTGGTTCACAGAACCATAGAATCATAGAGTGGTTTGGGCTGGAAGGGACCTTTAAAGACTATATAGGTCCAGCCCCGCTGTCATGGGCAGGGACACTTCCCCCTAGATCAGGTTGCCCAAAGCCCCATCCAACCTGACCTTGAACACTTCCTTGGATGGGGCATCCACAGCTTCTCTGGGCAACCTCTTCCAGTGCCTCACCACCCTCTGAGTAAAGAATTTCTTCCTTATATCTAATCTAAATCTACCATCTTTCAGTTTAAAACCTGTACCCGTTGTCCTATCACTGCACGTCCTTGTAAAAAGTCTCTCCCCATCTTTCTTAGAAGCCCTCTTTAAGTATTGAAAGGTTGCAATGAGATCTCCCTGGAGCCTTCTCTTTTCCAGGTTAAACGACCCCAGCCCTCTCAACCTTTCTTTGTAGGAGAGGTGCTCCAGCCCTCTGAGCATCCCTGTGGCCTCCTCTGGACCCACTCCAGCAGCAAAATGTCCTTCTTGCGCTGGGGGCCCCAGAGCTGAAAGCAGTTCTCCAGGTGGGGCCTCACAAGAGCAGAGCAGAGGGGGAGAATCACCTCCCTCAAGCTGCTAGCCACACTTCTTTTGATGTGGTCCAGGATACAACGGCTTTCTAGGCAGCAAATGTGCATTTGCTGGCGCATGTCCAGTTGTTCGTCCACCAATATTCCCCGTCCTTCTTCACAGGGCTGCTCTCAATCCATTCATGCCCCAGGTTCACATGATCCCACTTCTCAAGCCTATGCAGTACCCTCTGGGTGGCATCCCTTCCTTCTGTTGTATCAACTGCAACACTCAGCTTGGTTTCATCCACAAATTTGCTGAGGGTGCACACAAACCCACTGTCTATATCATTAATAAAGGTGTTAAACAGTATTGGTCCCAATACAGACCCCCGAAGGACACCACCTGTCACTGATCTTCACCTGGATATTGAACCGATGAGTGCAACTCTCTGCATGTAGCCATCCAGCCAATTCTTTATTGACCAACTACTCTATCCATCAAATCCCTCTCTCTCTAATTTGGATACAAGGATGTTGTGTGAGACCATGTCAAAGGCCTCACAAAAGTCCAGGTAGTTGGCATCCGTTGCACTTCCCTTGTCCACTGATGCAGTCACTCCATCATAGAAAGCCACTAGATTGTCTTTGGTGAAGGCACCAATGACCTTTAAGATGCTGAGAAAACTTGACCAAGGGCTAGATGCCCATTGTACTAATTGTGATACAGCCACAGAAGAAAAAAGCTGTCCCTGCCCCAAACCAGCTCAAAATCACAAATCTTATTGCAGATGATCACAAGTGGAGGAGAATGAGGAACAGGAATTGTAAAGATGTGAAAGCAATGGGGTATAGAAATGAGCCTGGTGAGTCAGCACCAATATCTCTGATGGGGAGGGAAGAACACGGCAGTGCAGGCAGGAGAACATCACTTTGCAATAATCAAGACTGAGCTGAAGAAAGTTTAGGTAAACAGAGCAATGTTTTGCCAGATGCAACATATGCTTCTGCAACAGAAGACATAGAAGGATGTCTGACTTGAAGAGCATGAGCATGAGCTTGAAGGACAGACCAGCGTGAAAGGGAGATTGAAGAGTTGAGGTGGGCTGAAAATCCAGCTTTGTTGTAGCTATGTTCAAGTTCGGAAGTGCCGCTGCACAAGAAAGTATCTAAGAGGTAGCCTGAGATGAGACAAAACAATTTATATTTGTCAAATTAGACAAAAGGAGACAGATCAGAGTAGAGAATATCTACAAAGAGCCTGCACTGAGGTGACAGTTGAATTTGTGTGAGTGATGGATGTTCAAAAGGGATGCACAGGTCCCCGTGTTTCAAGTGAGGATTTTTAATGCAGGATATATATATATAGTATAAACTTTTCAGTGCAAAGCTTCTCCCTTTTCCCAAAGCACATAAAAATGAGTTTTGTGACATTGTAGTTGCCATGGTGGACATTTATTAAACATGTAAAGGAGTTTTGTAGTCAGATATACTAAACTGACTCTTTGAGCATGTCTGCATTTAAATAAATGAGCAAACAATATCATGTATTTGTTTTACCTCATGGTTTATTGAATAAGGACTCTTTATACATGTAATATCACTGTACCTGTGCACAGAAGAAATAACAGAACTAATTTCTGTCAGATAAAATACTGCTATCTTTCCATTATTATACATAGTTCTCAGTTATGACTGTGAAACCTAGGAGGTAGTTAATCTTTTGTCATATTCTGCACAAATAAAGATGAAACAATGTATTTCCAGTATTGAATTACTTGCTTATTTATCCCAAGTTAAAAATATTAATTACTATCTTTATTTTCACAGCCTTATCTGATTACATTAATGTGACAAAAGGACAGCCAACATTCATGGTTAGATTTCAAGATAATGCTAACAGACTTTTGTCCTATCTCCTCTGCCTTTTGGCTGATTTTCAGTAATTCATTATAAGGTTCATATTAGCCCACAAGTTATTTCAACACAGTATTCAACATTCATATGGATATTTGAGCTTAATGTCATCCTCTGTTTTTTAAAATTGGACTTCAGATCTGCCTATTGCCCAAGGAAAGCAGGAGAATGCAAATAATGATCTTAGATTCAAGAAAACAAATAGGCAGAAAAGTAAGAGAGTCAGCTTTGAGAATGTCTTCTGGAAAGAAGGAATAGTATCATAGTAAAAAGGAATTACAACTTTGGGGAGCTATACCTAATTAAAAAAGAGATTTATATTACAGAAACATTCTCATGGACAGAACCAGTCAGGAACAAATACCTCTCAAAACGGCAGCCTTAGTGCTCTCTGTGGGACATATGGACTACAAAAAGGCAGAAAAAGATGGTAGTTTTCCCAGTGTTTTCAAAACTGTTATCAGTTAGAGGATGAAAGATTCATCTCCAAAATCATATGCTTAGGTCAGAAACTCAGTTTGTGTTCCAGCAAGGGTATGTTCCTGGCCCTCTTAGCTATAGAAAAAAGTATGTATGAGGATGTATGTTCAAGACTATGACACCCTCTCTGAGGGTGGTGAGGCACTGGAAGAGGTTGCCCAGAGAAGCTGTGGATGCCCCATCCGTGGAAGTGTTCAAGGCCAGGCTGGATGGGGCCCTGGCCAACCTGATCTAGTGGGTGGCATCCCTGCCTATGGCAGGGGGGTTGGAACCAGATGATCTTTAAGGTCCCTTCCAACCCAAGCCATTCTGTGATTTTATGACAATAAGAAGATGATGATTTTAATGGTATCTTGGAGTTTCACACAATTTCTTATGTTCTGTGGTCCTAAGTCATGATTTTTAAATGCCTACGTTTGGTACCAGAGAAATGATACATATATATGTAAATATATATACATTTTTTCAGATGAAGTTTCTCTTGACTGTACCTGTGGAGGGAAGCAGCATCACTTGGCAAACACACTTTGGTCTTTCATTGCTGGGCAGGACATTTATAAGACCAGAGAAAATCACAGGGCTCAGTCGTGCCTTCTGAGACACAACCTTCCCAACAGAAAAATCTCCTATAGCCTGAGAAAAGCAACCAGCAGCATGCAGCTGCCATATGCCAGAGTGTTGCACTTCCCTTAGGGTAAATCTTATGTGGAAAACTGCTGCCTCTTTACAACACAGGAGGGGGTGCTAAGCCCCTTTTTGTGGATGTGACATGGTTACTTGGTGAGTTTGTGACCCCAAAAGTGCAGAGTCCTGCACCTGGAGAGAAACAACCCCAGGCAGCAGTACATGCTGGGGGTGACCCTGCTGTAAAGTAGCTCTGGAGAAAAGGACCTGGGTCCTGGTAGACACCAAATTGAACATGATTCAGCTATGTACCCTTGCTGCTATTCTTGGTTACACAAGGCAAAGTGTAACCAGCAGGTCAAGGAAGGTGATCCTTCCCCTCTGCTCAGCATTGGTGAGGCCACACCTGGAGTATTGTGTGCAGTTCTGGGCCTTCCAGTACAAGAGAGACATAGACGTACTGGACAGAGTCCAACTGAGGGCCACCAAGGTGATCAAGGGACTGGAGCACCTCTGCTATGAGGAGAGACTGAGAGAGCTGGGACTGTTCAGCCTGGAGAAGAGAAGGCTCAGGGGGATCTTATCAATGTGTATAAATACCTGAAGGGAGGGTACAAAGAGGATGGAGCCAGGCTATTTTCAGTGGTGCCCAGTGCCAGGACAAGAGACAATGGGCACAAACTGGAGCACAGTAGATTCTCTCTGTACATCAGGAAACACTTCTTTACAATACAGGTGACATAGCAGTGGCACAGGTTGCCCAGAGAGATTGTGAAGTCTCCCTCCTTAGAGATCTTCTAAAGCTGCCTGGACATGGGCCTGGGCACCCTGCTGTAGGTGTCCCTGCTCGAGCAGTGGAGTTAGACCAGATGACCTCCAGAGGTCCCTTCCAACCTGTGTTTCAGTCGAGAGCATGGATAGATTTTTTTTTTNTTTGTTGGCTCTCCATTGCAAGTAAAAAAAAAAAAAAAGGGACATATTCTCCAGAGGGAAATATGATGCAGGATTAGCTCAGGCCTTTTGTCTGAAGTGAAGAAAATGGAGTGAAGGGATGGCCTACATGGAGAGGACTGAGCTGGAGTATTGTCTCCCATGTTATGTTTGCTTTGCTATTTGGAACAGTTCAGTCCACTCCAAAAGTCAAAGGCAAGCCACAAATCAAATAAAAAAAAAGTATATGTATTGATAAATCCACAAGCTCATAATTAAACAGGAATTTCAGAAGTGGAAATTGTACTTCACCTTGAGGTGGTGATAACCATTTTGACATTGAGGTCTCATGCCTGTGGCAAGCTACCTCCATCATATCACTAGCTCGGTAGAAGAGAGTCAGAATTAGGCCCTAAGTGATGCCTTGAATCAATTGATATTGCTAGATGATTCCATTTTCTACTAGTTAAGATTTTTGTTATCTTCCCTCCTGCAAGTGGCTGCAAATCCCTGGTATTCAGAAGTACACAACGATACATGTAAATATCTCTTTAAAGGAAGTGGGTAGGAGTTTCTATGGGGAAAAATACATGGGGTGGAGAACCATCCAAAGGAAGTAAACAGTAAGAATGAGTGGGATAGCAGTGTCAGCTCTGGAAGAGAGAAATTTGCAGGTAAGGGGTTAGGCTTTCCTCAGATTTGCCATCTCTCTGTAGTATTTTGCACAGCTGTGTTAGTGACTAGCAGGGACTTTGTACCTCTCCAGGAGGGCCAAAAACACAAGCTGTGCATGTGCAAACAGGGAGGGTGAGGAGCTGTTAAATATATTTGCCACATACCTATAATCCTTCCCCAAGAGGGACCAAGTTCTGACTATTACTTAAACGCAGGGAGATGTTTACAGGAAGGATGAAAACCTTATTCTTCTGCTGCTCAGACACAACGGCAATACCAAATTATATATTATGTCTAATACATGTTATATCTCAAGTACTATATCTCAGTTGCTGTAAACGGAAAAGTGACTGAGAAAACTGATGTTTCCTATGGAAGAGCTGCAACAACTTAAGCACTCGGAAAACCTAAATCTCTTCTACTGAAGGCTCATTTATCTGGCTTGCTGTCCTTAATGAAAAATATGACAAATCCTTTCCCACAGAAAAACTCTTAAACACAGGGTTACACACAGCTCCCACCTCCTGGTATTTTTCTCCCTCCCTTTTTGTGACAGAAGAAGGGGATTCCTCTGGCCAGCAGTAGATGTGTGCAAGTACAGACATGGTGGGGGTGAGGTTCATTTCTCTGAAACAGATCAGAAGAATGGCATGTTACAAGAACTAATTTCTCCCTGTGGATGAAGAAGAAAGTTCAGGTGACAAGGTCAGAGTTAGATGTTTTTCTGGTGATGACTGAAGAGGGCTGGATCCCCCCTGTTGACCCTGCTCCTGGCTACGGGCATGCCTTCTTTCCCCAGCGTGGTTGTGTTGAGCAAAGGCAGTGCTGTTCTGCTGCTGGGGCTGCCCGCCTCTCCTCCTCCTGACATTTGCTACTGTGGTAGCTCCTGAACCCATTTCAGTCTACAAGCATTTGAAAAAACATTCCTAACACAACTTTTTTTTTTCCTGAACGGCACTGGGGTGCATGAGCTACTTGCACGTGGTGCATGGGAGCAGGATGGAACCCACTGACGTGCCAGGAAGCTGAGGGTGGTCTGGGGTCCATATGATTCCTGCATGGAGAGAACCTGTGCCCAGGGCCCAGGGCTACCCTGGGGCTGCAGCCACCATTCAGGTCCTGCCTATGGAACAACATCTGCCGAAGACACAGGGGACAGACTGAGAATGATCAGTACTAAGTGTTTCAATTGATTCTTTTTTCCTCATACAAAAACAAGGTCAGATAGAGGTTTTTGGTGTGGGTTTCACTGGTCTGGCTAGTAAAAAGGAGGAATAATTGTTGTAGATCTTGAAACGGGAGCAGAGGAACTGGAGCAGGCATAGTCCCCTGAATGAGTGACTACGTGTGCTAGTTTGCTTCCCTGGCAAAAACTGGAAACAATGTGTCCCTCTTTAGATGGTCCAAAAACCTACTTAAAAAATCAAACACTGAGGCTGATTTTAGTTCAAAGTATTTGAAATGGATCCAGTTTATATTCTCAAAATGATTTGATGCCTATATACATATATATGGCATTTTATTAAATATTATATAAAATAATAAAAACACCAATGAAACCACCACCGAATTGATCAAAGAGTTCATTCAGTTTACTCAAAGTACATTTTTTACTACACTAAAAAGATCAACTGCCTCAATCATATTATTTAGGTAATTTCTAAAAATACTGATAAGTAAAAAGAAAAGTAAAAATATCTCAGTGGGAATGCTTTCACAAAATAAAAATAAAGGGCTTCATCTTGGGAAAGAATGTTTCATCTGAGTTGCTCACCTGAAAATTGGACATATTAATGTGTGCATTTGTGTCTCTAGGTTTTAAAACATTCTTTCCCCAATTCGCCAGTTTCATTATCATTCTTCTTATTGTCAGAGTAACTGATATGTGTGCTGTTACAGATGTCCATAATCTTGCCACTGAAACCTCAAGTTACAGTAAATCAAGGTCTTTCTTTCACTGATATGTATTCCAGCTGAATCAGATACAAGCTTTTTAGCACATCATTTTGGGTTAGATATGCGCATATGTTTAGGCATCCTTGAAATAAAGGTGGAGGAAAAATATGTATTTGTGTTTGCGTTAAACCAACAAGGGCCATATCTGGGATTTGTGTTGAGAGTAGGCTTGCAAAACTATGCCTTAATAAAAAAGGAGAACCTGGCTCCTCTAAATCGTGACTCTGTTGTGTCTAAATGCTATGCTTCTACCATTCTGGGTAGAAAAAAAACCATGGTTTTGCTTGCCTTTTAAATAATGAACTGACACTGCAAAACATTGATTAGGGCATCTGTGACAGACTGCTGCTCATACAACTTTGAAAACATTCTGGCTATAGCACCGCGTACCCCTGGTGTGCCAAGATTTCTTCTAGCGTTCATGTTGGAGCCAGATGCTTGACTTCACAGAGCACTAGAGGGCAGGCTAGCCTAGATATTCCCCCCCCCCCCCCCCCCAACCCAGATGAGGGATAAAAGAAATTAAGTTCACAATTTTACTCAGAAATACAATTTAAAACTAAGAAAGCCTCACGCTGCACCTAAAGCCTTTAACAGGAGTTAGGCAACTTCACAAGGAACATTTTTCACTTGGGAAAGCTTTATTGGGAAGCTTTATTTTCTGGCACAAGCAATAAGCGGTTGTGTTGGGAAGCAGACGTGGATCAAGTTGGGTGCAGCCCTGCCCTGCTGATGGGACAGGCTGTCCCTGCAGCTCTCGTCCCCACGGCTCTCCCTGTCCCACCAGTGGAGATCCTGAGGGCTGTGACCCTCAGCTCCTCCTGAGGAGGACTAAAATTCATCCTGGTGCTTAGAAAAACCTGTTTGTTTAAATCCCCTGCTGTATGCTTGGGTAAATTTCAGGTACACGGGACCCCCATGTGAGCTAGCAGCAACTGCAGATGATTTGTGTTTCAAAATCTGTAGAACACTTTACTGACTTTTGTGCTATTAATGGTCTGATTCTGCAAGCTTTCCTAATTGCAGAGTCATATTTCTTTCTGACTTGTCTGTGCACTGGGACATAACAAGGTGGGTGATGGTTCAGTGTGGTGGGTTGCAGAGCTGAGCCATCACATCCCTCCTCTGCAAGGAACTGCCGCTAGTTTCTCAGTTCTGCAGAGCCCAGAGTGTGCTGACCCATCCTGGTGTCGTTCCTGGTGCTGTGATTTGATTACTTTCCTCTTGGTGGCCACTCAGTTATTGGAGATCTCTGAGCTGATCAGGGTGAAACAGCCCAGCCTGGTGGCACAGAGCTGTTGACTGAGATGAAATATGGATGTGAATAAATTAGCCCTGGAGCAGTTCACACAAGAAGCACAGCGTTTGAGTTTTAATGAATGTATGTATTTTTTGTCTTCACCCCTTATCATTTACCACTCAGATTAACCTTCCACCCCAAATTACCAAGGAAACTTTAAGCCTCTTTATGTTATGCTGTAAGTATACTGTAAAAACAACATACATTAACTGTGTAGGAGTTGCCTTAGGTCATTTTGTTCATTCTTTGGTCAAGATAGAGTCTTTTCTGTAGTGTGTTTCTCAGCACTTTGTCCAGTGTGCAAGTGCCTTTCATTAATGGATTTCTTTCAGGCTATTCAAGGCCAAGTTTATCCCCAGAATAACACAAGTTACTGAATCTGTCACATCTTTGGTCAGTGTAGAAATGCTCTGCATTATGATTATTATTTGTTTCAAGGTATTTTCCTTGATTTCTTACAGTTTGTGTAACTAGGCTATCAATTCCTCTTTCACTCTTCTCATACCAAACCATAATAACTTACCTGGGCAAACAAAATTAACAAACACATATAAAGGACCCATATTCTGGGAAACATAAGGGACTGCATTGTCTTTTCTAATACAGTAGTGAGGGATTGAATGAGATGAAAGGAATTATTAGTCTCTGCTCATATGTTACTTTTTGAGATTTTTCCTTCTGAATAGAACAAGTCCTGAATTCCCAGGATAAACAGAAATTTGCATGAACATCAGCCAAATAAAAACTCCCTAAACACCTTAGGATTGTGGTCTGTCTGAACAAACAACCTGGAGGGAGTTTTCTGAAGCTTTCTGCCTTTGCCTGACCTTGTGTTGCAGATTTGTTTTGTTTTGTTTTGTGTTTGAAAACCAAGGAGGCTTGCTGTTGATATGCGGGGAGGTACACTGACTCCTCTGCATGTTGTAGCATGAGTTTATAATGTAACATCCTGAGCTGGTGGAGAACCTAATCACAACCTGAGCAGATCTGTGCCCACCAAAATGTAGCTAAGGCACAGGGAAAAGGCTTTCCTTGGTTTAGGAGAGACCAAGAGAGATAAAAGTGTCAAAAAGTTCAAATTTTCTACCTCAAATTTACCTACTAGTAGCACTGACCCACTGTGTGCACTCCACAAAGTATTCATTGTAGAAATGAGGCTGCAAAGGCAGGTGAATAGTAGACAGCACATATTGAAGTCCATTGGAGATGGTGGAAAAAATTCCTCCTACTTTTGAAGCTGGCCTCAAAGGCATGAGAAAGGGATCACCAACTCACTTGAGAGCTACTTCTGCCCAGACTTACTCTGCCACATGGCTAAGGGTTGGATGGGAGGGTTGAAAATGATAGCAATACATTTATTTTCTGTGTTACATCACTCCAGGGTATGTATCAGAAAAATATATCAGAATAAGAACTTTTGTCAATATCAGAAAAAGGACTCTTGTCTTACTCAGAAGCTTCATGGCTCTTATGGTAGACTTGTGGTAGCTTGAAATTTTGTACAAAAACAGCTAATCTGTATGATTTCCTTTGTGGACAGAATGGCACGCACTTTGTTGTTGCAGTTTACAGGGATGCAGCTCTCACAGTCATGGTATATTACTGCAAAAGAACAGGCTGGACTTACAAGCATGGCACTGGGGTTTATAGTTGGAGGGTTTTCACAGCACTGAATGGGATTTAAGTATTTAGTTAAGACATGTAGTGTCCCAAAAAGGGGCAGACCTATGTCTGTAAGGCTGAAGGACCCAAAAGGTAGTACAAATTTTATCCTCAGCTGAGTTTTATCCTCATTCCATGAATTTTAACCCATCTCAAAAACAACAGTATAGTCTTAGACTGCTTCTTCAAATAAAAAAAAAAAAAAAA
>VXAA01003832.1:144043-156577 GCA_013399115.1 Anseranas semipalmata | reverse complement strand
AAAAAAAAAAAAAAAAAAAAAAAAGCCCAGGGCCAGTAGAAATGTTGGAGACAAAACCTTCTGTGTTTGGTTAATATATAATGATTCTTTATGACATTGCTGAGTCATAGTGAAATTCTTCTGTAGAAGCCCAGATTCTTATTTAAAGGTAACATTCCTTTTGAAGGCCCAGTTTCAACATTTGTGTGTGTGCTTAACTTATCATCTTTAATGAGATTTCACCTCATCCCTGTGTCACTGAATTGAATATATTCTTTATAGCACTGGAGCATTAGAGAGTCTACGAGTCCATGTTACACTGAACAAGTTCATACTATATATAATATAGCATATAGTATTTAATACATGCAAATAAACGATAATGATGTAAATGATGTAAGTTATCTGCATTTTACAGCCTGCATTTGACGTGAACATTGTGTCTTCAGATTCATTTTCCAAATTGTCTCTAGCCTAAGTGCATACAAAGTTATCACTAAAATATACTTTTCAGTTGTTTAGAATATTGTGTCAATATTCTCTCTATCAGGAAGAAAGCATAGCATAGTAATAAGAGAATAAATGTGTGAAGTGGGTTGTGGTGAGTAGGTCTGGTTGGTTTTAGTTTCTGTAAAGTTAATTAATTTTGTGGCTTTTTTTCTTTCTTTCTTTCTTTCCTTTTTTTTTTTTTTTTTTCTTCCTTGATATGAATGCAGTCTTTCAGGGTGAAGAAACTTCTCTCATCCAGATAATTTAAAATAATGTACACAAGTTATACGTGAATTATACACCCAACAATTTATCTCACTATCTAGATTCTGATTTCTCTATTTATAAAGTCAAAATATAATATAAAAACAAAATATAAGCTTGAATAAACAAGAAAGTGATTTCCATACTTATAGGGATGATTTCCTTCAGGAAACACAGTCTCTCAGGATAGGAGTTAATTCAAAGCTAAAGCAGAGCAGCTGACTTTTCATATTCCCCCAAGCTGCTGAAATGTTGATTGATTCAGGAGCTAGTCTGGAAAGTGATGGCTTTGACATTAAAAAAAAATTTACTCACCCTCAGTAAAATACACAGAAGAGGGAACCCCACAGTAAGGTCTAGTCCCAACAGAGATGTAACACAGAAGATGAGTGATTGTTGATAAAAAGAGCGTGTTTGATGGTTTTATGATAGATTTTCTCTGTTCATTCTCTTTCTGAGTGCGCGGGAGGTGGTCAGCCAGTGAGGAAGCCCATCGAGACCTCCTGCTAAAGATGATGCCTGTGATTAATAAGTTAAAGCCTGTCCTGATCTTTAATCAAAATGGTGTTTAATGAAAAATACTGGTTGCATAGTAAACAAGTTTTTTAAATATTAAGTAAAGCTGCATTTATAATTTTCTCTTAAGAGGAAGAGTTGGCATTTTGTTGTCATAATTTTTAATCAATATCTGTAAAAATTTAAAAGATTCAGAATGGTGTCATTTTTCATATTGAACCACATATTACAACTTAAATTTTGCAGGAAATGACAATATTTTTGTTTTCCTATTGTTTTGTAACAGACACATTGGAAATATCAATTTTTTCTTAGAAAACAGCAAAGACAAGCCCTTCCCTCCAGAGCTACTAATGTTGGCTGATAACATATTTCTAAAGTTCAGGTCCTTAATGCCGTGTTATCCTTGGATACAAAAGTACAAAATTATTATCACCGTCATAAGTAAATTTTAACATGTTTTGATTCTCTTCCTAAATTTACAGTATTTTAAGAATAACCTTGAAAGTACCTTTATTTCTCAAAATGGTATACAGATAATGTATGATAACCAGAAAGAGAAAGAGAAATCTCATTCTCTCCTATTTTTCAGTAGAAATTCTGTTTTAATTTTGTTCATGTTATATTGTTTTCATAGTGACTGAAATTTTTATTTTAAGCACGGAAGTTTAGAACAGAGGACTCCAGATGCTTCTGGTAAAATGCACTACTCTATGTAAATTACTGTCTGAAGGATTTACCTGAGAAGGGAACACCACTGTGCTGGGAACTGTGAAAACACTTTGGGCTAAATCCTGGCCCATTAAAGCCAGTGGCAGAAATCCCATTCACCACAACGGAGCCAAGAGTCAGGTTTCACCCGCAGTGAGAGACAGTACTTGTCTAGAAACTCTGGACCTCACCACTCTTGTGTTTTGGCAACTGAGTCAGGAAACCCCTCCAGCCACCCAGCACAGGATAAGTGCTCCAAGAGCTTCCTATCAATAGGACTCAAAACCCAACCAAGCAAAACCCAAGGATGCAGCCTGTGCAACTGCCCAAGTCCCTTTGTCTTTTTTCTGGAACTCTTCACCAGCCTCTTGATTTTTAATTGAAATCTGTAAAATGCCAGATTCATTATTGTCTCTCCATTGTGTTTCTAGGCAGAGGCAAAGACTGTCATGTGTCAGTTCTTGGTATCGGCAGCACACAGTTAGACAGATAGACGCAGACTTTATTTAGTATTGGAAAACTACTCTTCCTGGAGTTTGTTTGTTTGTTTGTTTATTTATTAAAAAGACTCAAACTAGCACTCCCTGCATCTTTTAGCTCCTATTTTGGAAATACCTTCACCACAGGAACCTCCCGAGATCATAACCTCTACAATATTCTCAGTTTGTAAGGCTTTCAACATGTCTAAGCCTGGATAATTCTACAGAGTGAGAAAAGTCAAGTGTGGCCATCTCTTGTGCCACCTTCACACAATTTCTTGCATCGGGGATACAGAAGAGGAGGAAAAAATGTTCGAGGCTTGGCCAAAGAAAAAGAATATTTGTTTATTATCGCTTCAAACTGCTTCTTGCTTCTGAACCAACACATTTCAGGGAAAGAAGACTGACTCTACTGCAGTTATGGGTACAGGATGGCAGTTTTTGTCTGAATAAAGTTATTTAGATGTGAGACACCAGTAAACCACATTGCTAATGTAACATGCCCACAGTTTTTCTGTCAAACTCTTTTATTGACTGAGGTGAATTTAAATCTGCAACAGGTTTGTGTGAAGAAGTCATGTCAACAGTTTCAGTCAGAAAAACAGCCAAGCTTTTGAGTATACAAGTTAGACAGATATATCAGTTATTTTAAGAAATGATATTGCTCTTCCCTGCAAAGCTCATCTCATTTATAACCTAAGAGCTTGAAGTGTATTAGTTAAAACACCTTTACTGTATTCTGCCTGTCCATGTAAATAGTCTTTCTCACGAAGTTCTATCAGGGGCCATGAAGAACTCGTAAACTCAACATTTCATGTGCAAAATGGTGTTTGATGCATGTTTTACTGCAGAATGTAAACAGGCAAGGCTGTAAAGTATCTAATCTACTTCCATTTGCAGGGGACCAAAAGCAATCCAGATGCTCTTTTGACTGATATATTTTGCCTGATCCATGTTGTGTCCCATTTCAAAGTCTGGGAATTGTGATGGTTTAAAATAATGGATTATTGAAAGTTTTAAAACTGTTTTTTATCACATCTTATTCTGTCACCAGATTTCGTATTTCATTAGGCTTCTCCACATTTCAGTTCCATCATTGTTCCCAGAGTTCAAGGGAAGAAAGCCAGAGAAGACTGAGAAACATAAAAGGAAAATATGAACAAAATAACCATCTTAAGCCAAGTGTTGGTGGGAGGTGCTATGCATAATAGGGTAATCCCATGCTCCTGCAATAAAACAATCACATGATAGAGGATAAAGAAGAGTCACAAATAATGGTGGGAAAGTCTTCTATAAAGAACTTCAAGAACAAATATAATTACCAAAGGCATTATTAATTGTGGGGAAAAGCACTTTGACCAGCCTTTCTTATGATTTAGAATGTTTACCAATAGTGCATACACAATTTACAAAGCCAAAAAAAAGAAAAAAAACAAAAAAGAAAAGGCTATAAAAATGTTAGCAGAGGGAGAGAGGAGTCCGTGTGTTGTGCCTCAAAGGGCATTTTGGTAGTGCTGAGCAATCTTCTTAATTCACTGAAGCATGATTCATACTTGTGCCCAGAGCTATGTTTAATGTAACCTTGCCAACCTGCACTGCCTGCAGTCACTGTAACATACCTTTTCTGAGTCATAAAGCTACCTGCCAACAGTGTCACTGCCCAGTCTGATGTGTCCTCCCTGCTCCCAGCTTCGTGGCCCATGAGAAGTCCTCACAAGGTAAAGTTCAGTGCTTTCCTTCATAATTTCTGCACCAGATCTCTCATAGAAAGAGTGGTGTTTCTTTTTGGATAATGGAGACGAGTGTTCCTCAGCTCTTCTAGCTGGCATCAGAAACCACAGCAAGGTTGGAGCTATCAGCCCGTGGAGAGAACCATCTTAAAACAGATAGCAGACTAAGTGGCCAAGTTAAGCACTGCACACTTGCATGGTGACTCTACTTTGGCATGTCACCAAAATCTGTGAAGAGAGGAAAAAGACAAAGGAATTTTCTATTGGCTGAATGTTTAACTGTCATAGCCAATGTGTATGAAATTTATCTGTTACTGTTGTGTTAAAGACACAGACGGGTAACTGTCTTTCTGACTCGTCTTCAGACTACAAAACCTCCAGCCTTCTACAAGGTCAGTGCCACAACTCTTCAATAGGAAATCTGCCTGAAAACGTCAAATGACTACTTTATGGGGGATCAAGGACTGGTTTGCAAATCCCTGAAGTGTTCCATCATGTTAAGACCTGTGTTGATATGTTAAGGGAAATGTTAGTTTTTACTAGCTGGAAACTGTATTTTTATTTATGTCATAGTGTCACAGTGATATATGAATATCTTTGCAAGTCTAAATATATATATAGGAGGGCTTTTTGTTTTTATTTTTAACTTTGACAGTCTAAAATACTCGCTGTCATAACTAGAGAGAAGTTAGCAAAAAGGAAGTGAAGTCACAGGAAAGTTACAAGCCAAATGAAATTGTATCTGAGACAGAATGAACATCTCGTTGAAGAAATATATACTAATTGGGCAGCAAGATATTGTCCCGAGTCTCAGTGACTAGAGATCTGGTAGCTTTATCTTGTATAATTCACCAGCTTCCTTCAAATCTGGTGACCATTTCTGATTTTAAAATGTAAATCCTATTTAATATTAACACGAATGAGATGAGTACCTTCGCGAGTGAATTGTCCCATATAACCTGGGGCCTATTTCTGTGTTAAACTTCAAACCCTTTTACAGTCCTGTTAGAAGGCTGACTATACAGAAATGTCATTGTGGACTACAAAGAGAAGCCTACTAGTTCTTAAAACAAAACCATTTTGAACTCTGTTGCACATCGTTCAGCAGACACATGTTCTCAGAATGATGAGAACACTGCACAATGATAAGGGGACCTGGGAAAAGACTGTGGTGTCTTCAAGAAAGAGCTAGTTTCAAAACTTGCTACTTGCTGCTTACTGATTGCAAAGAGCTCCAGCTTATGTAAAAAAAGCCCCTTGTGGTTCCTTGCAGAGACCCTGCACACTAGACTGAAAATCCAGACAGCTGCCACTACTTATCTTGCCAAGTCCGTTATTTTATCTTAGTGTGCAATCATACAAAGTGAGAGAAAAACACACACGCGCAATTTTATGAGCACTGAGCCCACATAAAGCACATTTGATATTTTGGCAGTAAGCTTGCAATCCTCCAGCTGTGCCAAGTCAAGAAACATACTAGGAAAAGAAACCAGTGCATAATTAAGTCTTCCTTTTCTCTTTTTTTTTTCTTTTCTTTCTCTCTCTTTTTCTTTCTCTTCTTTCTTTCTTACTTTTTTTTTTTTTTCCCCTTCCCTTGGAGACTTCAGTTATTCTCTATCTCTCTCCCTCTCTGCTTAGGAAGTTGCTTTGTTTTTATTTTTTTTTTTCCAAGTGAGCTTTCTCGCCAAACAGGTTTGTTTAAGTTCTCACCATTCTACCGATTACTAATAAAACAGTCCAGCTATCAAATACCAAGACAGAAGAAGAATTATACAGTGGGGAAAGGGAAATGGGAATGCAATGCTACTATTTATTTTATTTCTATTGATGTTATGTTGTCAGCGCTGTTAAATGGCTCCTGCTGTTGTTATTGTCATTTCAGTTATGGGTCCTCTTCCTCTGCTTCCTTTTCCTTGTGATGTTTCCCTTTCTCTGTCCTTTATGCAAGATTATCATCCTGCCATTTTTCCACTCATCTTTAAAACTCAATCCATAAGCTCCATACACAGGTGAGTGGAATTGTTGTTGGGAAATGCCAAAGAAGTAGGTAACAGTAAATTTTTTTGAGTGTTAATCACTCGAGATATGTTTTCCTGCAAGAGGTATGCACAAGGATGCTGAATCCAGAGCAAAGCATTATGAAACAGAATGATTAGTGAAGAAACTTCTGGTACAGGACTGACAAACCTCCAGTGAGAAGTATATTTATATTATTTTCCTTTCTTACCTGTCATGCTAGAGAATTTTTATGTTTCTGTTCACTTTGAGAAAAACGCCAGTTTGCACTGCCAAAGCTTGGGACTTCTCACTCTAAATGTAGAGCCTTACTGAATACAGAGCTCACTGTGGCCACTTGCAGAACAGCGTTACTCACGGGCTCACTCACTGCGTGCAGAGACAAAGACTGCACTTGATTTCTAAAGGGAGGACCATGGCCTTCTGCCCTGCTGAGTGTTGGCGCGGTGCTACGCCCGCAGCAGTAACTGCGAGGGGTCAGGTGCCGATGTCCCGTGCATGTCACCTGCAGGCAGTGCTCCTCCTGCATGCTCTTCTGATGGGGCACCGGGCAGGCGCCGGATCTAATAATGGGACCCATGTTAATTAATCACCAGAGTTAGTCTTAGCTTAGGGATGCAGTGAGGACCTATGGTCTTCCTACTTGTGGGGAAAAAATGATGTAGTCAACCATGGGCCTAAAATAAATTTTCAGGGAATGAGTTTGTGGGCAAATGCAGTGAATAGTTTTAGCTGAAAGAAGAGATGAATTCTGAAAATTTGAATAAAAGTTATAAGATTTTTTCTATCTGTCAAAACATTTTGTCCTTTTTAAAAACCTAAGGGGCTTTGCATTCTTGTTTTTAAAATTGAGTAAGTTATGAAAATGAAAAAGGTAAGAAGTAAAAACAGTACCTCATTGCAACTTAAATTAAACATGGGGCTAGGTTCAAAATGTAATGTTTTGGGAGTATTCTTCACCAAAAAAACAAAACAAAACAAAAACAAAAACAAAACAAAACAAACAAACAAAAAATCAAAAAGAACTGTCTTTAGCACCTGAGCATATTTGCTCCATCATTTTTCTAAAATTTGTTCATTGAAAGAACCTTTTTCTTCCCCAGGCCTGATTAAGACCTCCTGTGTTGTCATTCACACTAAAAACTGTCTTCCTTAACAAAACCCCAAAAGATTAAAAAGAGAATCGATGCAAAGCAAATAACTGCTCAGCTGTATTAAACTATCTAATGCCTAGAAAAAAGTAAGAAGAATAATATTTTGTGTTGTACCCTGAAAGGGGTCAATGAGAACATTGAAGTTTCTCTACTTGGCAAAATTTTGGTGTAAATGCTCAGCCAGGTGCTCTGTCAGTACCTTCCGACTCGTGTTTTCATATTCAGATAAGATTTTTCTTGGGATCCCAAGACGGAAGAATTGCCAAGCGCTCAGGTTTTACGACTGCATTTAAATAAATGTTGAGATTTGTAGGGATGTCTAAGAGATATAGACACTTCTTTTCCAGAAAAATGAGCATTAACTCGAAATCCTCAGACAAAATGTTCTCAAGTTCATTTAAACAAGAACTTTTTATATATACAAAGTATTAGACAGGAGAGTGGTGTTGGTAACGATTATTATTTTTTTCATTTGCTTTATACATTTTCTAGAGGGAACAGAAATCTGAAGCTTTCACCACAAACTGGAAAGACAGCTCAAGTCAATTCAGACAATGAACAACAGTGAGGGGGAATGCATCCACAAAATTAGTCAGGAGGGGCATTTCTGCCCACCAGAGAAGAATTCCTCTTCACCAGATGTGGTATCATTTAACAATGACAGCTCTCTAGTTTGTAAGTGCAGCATGTGTTTTCAATGCCTTATTTGCAACTGTTTTCTGAAATAATGATTTAGGGTCACATCCTGCTTGCTCAATCTGCTTGTAGTTTCTGTGGGTCTGATGGGACAACTGCCATGAGTAAGGTGAAGAGACTTTTGGCCTCCAAGGGAAAACTTTCAGTGTTTCAGACCCTGGACCATCCTTAACTGGTAAGAATTAGGGATAAATTTTCTCTGTGGGTGGCCTGGGTCAGCTGCATCTTTCTTTGAAGTGCACCGCACTGGCCACAGTTGGTGACGAGGTATTAGATGAGGCAGCAATTTCTGTGTCCATAAACCTTCCCTAACGTTCTGCTCTGAAGGCATCACGAATACCTTGTTAACTACGTTCTACAGGAACCACTTTGGGAAGGGAAAGGACTGGAGACATTCCCATGAACTTTGTTACCCCTTCTCTACTCACACCCCCCCCTCCGAAATCTAAGTCTTTAAGCAGCTAGCATGTGTTTGATGAAAAGCCACTAATGTATATTATGCTCATCTTGCACTAAGTGAGACGTAGCTGGATATTTACATGGTTTGAAGAACGCTTGGTCTTTCTCAGGGCCAAGAAAAATAAAGTCACCAACCACCCCCCATAATGAAAAATGAAGTGCTGCTCCCAGACATCTGCAGCAAGCATTGCAGCATTGCTTGATTGTTTGTTTGTTTTATCTTTTTCTATAATGTTCTAAAACTTGGTCCAGATTATTTTGTTTTCAAAGCCCTTGCCCCTAAAGAGGCAAATAACCTTTTTTTTTTTTTTTTTAAATTAAAAAATGTACACAGGGACATCTGTGTACAATTTTAAAGATGATGGTACAGGAGAAAGCAGGTTAGTTTGGGACAGGCTGGAAATACATGCTGACAGCAGGAGATGCAAAGAAGGCTATTGTCTTTCTTAAAAATAAATAAATGAAAGCTGGAAGAAATTCCTTCATTAAATTGGAAACAGTATTATCCAAGGAGCTGACAGGATTAATTAAATCACGTAGCTGTAAAATATAATTTTTGCCATAATAACATTTAATTTTAGGACTCTGGCTAGAGATAGCAACAAATGTCTGACTCTTGCCCTGAGCACAGGGAGGTGAGGATATGTTTGAACAAAGGATTTACCATTTATGTAAGCCCTGAACAAGGGTGAGGTGGAAGGGAGTTTGCTTTGTCAGAGAAAGAGAAAATACTCATCACTGCCTTGCTGTGGGCTCTGCCTGCAGAAAAGGAAGACTACCTGCTGAATGTGCAGTGATCTGCAAGCAGCAGGATGAACCATTGCTGCTGGCTGTGTATGTAGGAAGGTAGCTATATCTGTAGGAGATAAGACCATTGCTCTTTCAGTCTAGTAACTCCTTCCCGACATTGACAGGACCAGTGCGTTCATCAGTAGATGCAAAAATACCCACTGCAAACTGTTTTGAATGATCACTGACATGAGAGATTCTGATTTTCATGTAGGGTGTATATTCATAGAATCAAAGAACAACCCAGGTTGGAAGGAACCTTGAAAGATCATCAGATCCAGGACAAAAACCTGCTGAAAAATGCTAAAAATGTTTACATTTGGAAATGTCAAGGCATTTCACTGTCAGCAGTTAACTGGAACTAAATCATTCATAGGAAGAGAAGTAGTATTGGACAACTCCTCCCATAGATCCCTCTGGTTTCCTACCGTATTTTTAAGGTTTCTCAGTGAGAATACACATGCAGAGTTTTTCCTTGGAGCTGCATGAGATGGCTACCCACACATGATCTCTGTATCATGGCTACATTCACAGAGCATATGACAGTTTCAGTACTTTACCCAACAACGTCTCTTTCAAACATCTTCTATTTGTTCCTGATCCTCTCAGAGCATGCCTTTGGTGGATTTTGGAAGTCTCTGCTTCAGGCTCCATTAGATTTCTTTTTACTTATTTTCGTTAGCTATGTGTTAACACCATTCGGTTCCCACTGTCTTATCAAGTTAAGCAGCTGCCATGATTTTGCATTTACTGAGCCTACTCTTTATCCCACGCGAAAGCTACTATAAGATATAATTTCATACCTACTTCGGTGTTAAAGATTTCTGTATACTTCTTCAACAGATGCACTCTCCTCATCCTAATTTCTTATTTAATGAATGTATCCATGGCACGTATGTAGATTTAAATGCATTCTTGCAAGAGTCTAAAAAAAGCAGACTCAATTCCTTAGTTCCTCCTCAGTAAAATCTACTAAATAACATCCTGTGACACTAAAGTCACACAGTTATTTAAAAGGATTCTAATTGTAAAATTTTGCCTTAAAAGTCTTCCATAAATTGCTTTTAAACTGTCGTCCCCCCCCATGTTAAATCATTTGAGTGTTAAATTTCTTATATTATGTTCTTCTGTCTGTGGAATTAAGTTTGCTATCAATAATGGGCTTGGTAGATGTAAGGTACAGGTATATGGTAGTATTTTGTGGTACATTATAAGCAGACCAATGACATATTCAGAAAGTACATTTCTGTCATATATTGAATAGATTGCACTGTTTTAATAAATTGCTCCAGAAGGTGAAGGTAACAGGTTTCCAGACTTAGAATGCGTGAGTCCTATCCCCTCTGCTTTGCCAAGGAGTTTCCATATGGGGACTGGAGGAATAAAGGCAGTGGGAAGAATGTGAAATTTGCAAATGACATTAAAATTATCATATTATTTCCTGTCTCACAGACCTGTTCAATAGTAACTAACTACCTCTCTCCGTACTGAAGTAGTTGTGAAAATGGAAATTGTGAAAGAAGAGGAAAATCAAAGATACCTTTGATCAAAGAATTCTTATGTAGTAAAATGTGAAATTAGGGGCAATAATGAGTCCTGCTGTGCAAAATAACCATATAATTTCTGATGGGTTTGTTCAGAGACATAGGAACAGACTGCTTATTTTAAAAGCTGTTAACACAGCTATGAAGTGGTAAGTCCTCTTTGCTGTTCTGGATTATTCACATTAGCCTGATGATCCATTTGCAGGAGACCTATATACATGTGCATGAATTCTTACTCGTCTGTCTGAGGTCTTGGCATTGGAGAGGTTACTGCAAAACCCAGAAGCTGTGTGGGATGGTTAGCAAAGTGCTGGGACTTCATTAGCACAGCCTGGCTGCTAATGTATCTGTCCACAATACACAACGTAATAATAGCACTGGCAACTCATGGAGAGATGAGCCATATTTCATTAAAGGGTTTCATCAAACTGTGTTCATCTGATGATCTTTTCTCATCTGATGATCTTTTCTCAGAATCTGCATGCTTGAATGTAAACACTGAGGGCCAGGCAATGAAGGTTAGTCAGCTACCAGCAGATGATTATCTGTCCCTTAGATTTCAGGGAAGATATTCCAGGTCTTTACTCAAATAATTAACATGGGGACTTGGCCCTTCAAATCCTTCTTGATAGTTAGCAGAATTCCTCTTTTCATCAGAGACTAATGCCCACTGGAGAAAATGTGTGTATCCATTGTGTATACCGTTCTGTGCACATGCAAAGGTATGGGCTCTCGTTGCTTTCTACTGCTCGGAAAAGGGAGTTTGGAATCACACTGGACACTTCTGTGAAAATATGACCTTGATGTTGTGAGGCAGTTAAAAAGGCCATCAGGATGCCAGGAATTATCAGGGGACAGTTTGATAACAAAGCAGAATGCTGGCAGGAATGCTTTCATTGCACGGTGTGGTTTGAATACTGAGGTTACTTGATCTCAAAGGGGATCTAGCAGGGGTACAGAAAAGGGTGACAAGCACAGTCAGAGGAGGGAAGTGACTTCATTTAAATAGCCTGTTCTCCTGGAAAAGAGAGTGGAGGGGGGCTATAAGAGAGGTTTACAAAGTCATAAAAGCTATGGAGAAGCACCCTCCAGGCATGCTGCAGCTTGTGCTTTCACTGTATTTTCTGCAAGCAGTGGCAGAGGGAGGACAAGTGCCCAAGTGGGCATTTGTTCTCACCTTACATGGCACTGTCTGTCTCCTTACTTGCTTCTTCCCAGCTGAGTCCACCTCTTCCAGCAGCATATGGGGGTAAATACTTGTGGTGGTTTTACCCTGCTGGGCAGCTGCTCCACCACAACCGCTCTATCACTCCCCCTCCTCAAAGGAAAAGGGGGAGAAAATGCGATGGAAAGGGCTCAGACTCTGCATAGCAAGATTAATATAATTTATTACCTATCACTAGTGGACTAGAACAGTGAGATACTACAAGCAAACTAAAACATCAAGCGGCGCAGGGGCACGGGGAACGGGGGCTGCGGTCAGTCCCTAACGATGCGTCTCTGCCACTCCTTCATGGTCACTCTCTGCCCCTGCTCCACGTGGGGTCCCTCCCACGGGATGCCGTCCTTCCCGAGCTGGGCCTGCGTGGGCTGCCCACAGGCTGCAGCTCTTCAGGAACTGCTCCCATATGGGTCTGTACCACGGGGCCCATCCCTCAGGACCAAACTGCTCCAGCACGGCTCCCCCACGGGCGGCAGCTCCCGCCAG
>VXAA01003832.1:53057-141179 GCA_013399115.1 Anseranas semipalmata | reverse complement strand
AAAAAACACATAAGAAATGACTGAATGAATCCAACTGAGCTTTTCTGTCTCCTTGCATACATCATTAAAGAGGGCAAAAAGCGAAATGAAAGGCAAGCATTTTTGGAAGAAGATAACAAAAGCAGTACACTACTTATGCTCCCAAAGAGACCAACATCTAACTTCAAAAATTATTTGCATGCTGGCCTCCAACATATCTGCGAAATTGTGAGTTTCATGTTCTGACTCCTATGCAAGGACAGTACATTTTAAATTTCACCAACCTGGATAGACCGTCTGTAGGGATGGAGGCACAAACAGCAGTCTTCTCCATCAATGTTGTGACTGGCAAGAGACTTTTTGCATCCCTTCCTTTCCCAAGAATACTGAGCTCCTCAGTAATGCAGCATCCTGGTTTCACAGGTGATGGTGGGGGACACTCTCACCACTGGATTGCCTAGTTGTTGGGGCAGGCTGCTGGCAGGACCATGAGGGGATTCTCCTGCTGAACATTTGTGTTGGGTTTATGTGGCCAGGTTTTGGTAGCAGGGAGCTGCAGGGGTGGCCTCTGTGAGCAGAGCCCAGCAGCTGCCCCATGTCAGAGAGGAGCCAGCTCCAGCCGCCTGTGGCCCATGGGGGAGCCATGTTGGAGCAGTTTGGTCCTGAGGGATGGGCCCCGTGGTACGGAGCCACATGGAAGCAGTTCCTGAAGAGCTGCAGCCTGTGGGCAGCCCACGCAGGCCCAGCTCGGGAAGGACGGCATCCCGTGGGAGGGACCCCACGTGGAGCAGGGGCAGAGAGTGAGGATCCAGCATGGGTCTATACCATGGGGTGCAATCCAGGCCCTTCACCTCTAGAGGGATGACTGCTCTAAGATCTAGACTTTTGTCATCCAAAAAGTGACTCAGGCATTCATACCTGTTTGTTAAAAATAAAAAAGGCTCTGTTCCTGGCTGTTTTTGGTGCCCATGGTTTTGTAAGAGACTGTGCAGAGAAGAATATGAGAACAGTGGACAGATGAGACCCTAGAGGGAATGAGAGGAGAGAACATGAAGCTGCAACTCTGTGTCTGCACAGAAATAGGACTCTCAGTGCAGACAACACCTCAGGCTAAGGCTGGAAGCATAAAGTGAGGTTATTTGTTTCCAGGGCTAAATTACATTCAATTGGGAGAGGGTTTTTTTGGCTTGGTAGTTTTAGATCCACCATGTGGATTGTGCAGGGAAGCCCAGGTGTGTTATCGTTTCTCCTCAGAAGGGACACGGGAAATGAGAAAGACATGTCTCAATGCATAGGCTTTTCAGAGCGGTCCACGCTGAACAAAACCACAAAGTTTTGGGTTTTAGATGAAGTTTATCTTAAAGTTTGATTGACTATGTGAAATGACCCATATTATGCCTGATGAACTTTGTTTCTCAGACCAGCAGGGAAGTGAAGCATCTGGTGTCTTATGTGTTAATGTGCAAATATCTGTATTTCCTGACTGACAAATCTATAACAATGCAGGCATTTGATCTGCTTTGGTGGAGGAATCCCCATGGATGTTAGACAGTGAATCCAATGGGAGTTGGCCTTGGGAGCAACCATGCAACAGCTTCCTTCATTCATGGAACTGAAAGAATTTACAAAAGCAAACAGAAAAAAAAACACTATCATAAATAAATCTCTTCTTCGTCTCTCGTCTGGTATCTTTGATTAGGCTTTTCATTGGGTGGCATTGCACTTTCCCACAAAGCCTGCTAAGATTTTTTTACACTCATGTTCGAAACAAATGAGAGTTGTGTGGCTACAACCACACACAATATGCTGGAAAGCTGCATGCCTAACTCTTTTGAGCTGAATTACAATGGGTTTGTTGGAACGAAGAACTAAAGACACAGCTCATGCCTGAACACTGGAGACTTCTATAGCTGCACCATGCCCAGCTTTTCTCTTAATCTGTGCACGGCATTCTCAGGGCTCAGGATAAACCATGTGTAGAAACACAATGGGTGAGTGGTGGGCAAAAGTCAAGGTCTAGACTTTCTGTTCTGCTGGATTCTTTATGCCTCAGTTACTGAAAAGGTGAGGGTAGGCATTGGAACTCTCTTTAACCCGGAAAAGAAACCACAACGAACCTATTGTTTCCAGTGAGGCAGCTGGAGAAGACCTCTGAGACTATATCTTTGTAACAAATTCCTCTTCATCTGTTCTTTGAGAAAAAGTCAGTTCTTCTCACCAATTAGTATTCATTGAAAAAGACCCATGGAAGCTGGCAGAAGGTGTCCTTTCACAAAGCTTTAGGACAAGTTTAAGCATTTTATTACAGTGAATGTTTGTTATAAATTTCACTGTCACTACTTAGAAAGGGACACACTTATCTTTCACCCTGTTAACTCTTTCAGTGCATGTATGTATTTCAAGTTTAGATTATTTTGTCTCTTTATTTGAATTGGGGAAAAAAAATAATGAAAAATGTTTTCAAAATTCTTCTATTCCTTCGATCTGATTTGCTCAAAACCAAATTGAATTTAGCTTTGTTGGTATAATTGTTTATCTTTTAGGGGGCAGCCACCTAGATATTTTCATATAAAAACATAAGTAAAATGTTGCTGTCTAGCCTGAAAGGAAGAAAAACAGAAAGACAGAAAGACAGACAGACAGACAGAAAGAGAGAAAGAAAGAAAAAGAAAGAAAGAAAGAAGGTCCCTTTCCACATCAGAACAATTTCAGAAGTACCTGTGGGAGGAGAGGGAGAGGAAAGTAACATGGCAATGCATATTCGACTGTTTTTGCATGAAGAAGAAACATGTTTTTGCATGGGTGGAAACCAGCAGCTACTGTGAGAACAGCTTTGCAGTTAGGGGAGGTTATTCACCCCTTGGTTTTCTATTTGTGCCCATTGTCACCTCTCCAAACAGGCTGTGGCGTTCTACATATCTTTTCTTTTAGACATCTTTTAGATATTTTTTAATTGATTGAGAAATTAATGCTCTAATCACAGACCATTGTGGCTCAGGAAGACTCCTTTCTAGCAGTAATACTGGAATAACCTGCCATATAAAGACAGAGCCTTGGAAGAATGTGGACACCCATCCCTGGATAGCTGCTTTTGACAGGAGGTATGGAAGGTTTAGTCAAACCTGTCAGTGAGTAGAGCATGCCTGTTTATAGATTTCATTAGAGACACAGAGCATAAACCAGAATTTTTGAAATTTACAGTCTTTCTGACATGTCTGGACAAAACAGAATGCAGAGACTGGTAGATTTAAAGGTCAGAAAGAACTTTTATGACCATCCAGAGCTCAATGAACAATTGACAATGAAATAAATTAATTTTTTAATAGCATTAAATATTTTTATAAAGCTAATCACGAAACAAAAGGATAAACCTTATGAAAGTCATAGTCAAAAACGTTATTTATACAATGTTCCTCTCTCCCATAAGACAATCATATTTTAATTGGAGGTGCATGGGTTTGCCATCTCTTTTTATGGGAAGAGAGTTCATATGGCTCATGTCTTTTGATTCAATACACTGCTTCAACCACATTTTCTGATCTGGAAGTAGCAAACTGCAATGTATTTTGTTTACCATCCCTGAGCATCCTGAAGAACGGTGAAAAAGTGTGGACGCATCCCATACAAGGAGCCAGAGCAATAGCTGACTATACAGATGTCACAACTAATTAATAACTAAGGCAAAAAATATCTGTCTTGGGTATATACTGAGTTTCTAAGACTTGCCTAAAACTTTGCCTCCCCAGCTTCAGTCAAGATCTCACAACAATTGATGTTAAGTTGATTTAAGTTAGGAGAACCAACCTCTATCTTTTTTTTTTTTTGGCTTGAAATACCCAGTGGGAGATTTCTGCAGCTTCTGTAATGACTGAAGAAGTCCCATCTACACTGTTTCTGGATTGGGCTGGAACAGGAAATAAGATAAACTTTTGGGATGCAAAACTAATTCTCTCACTTTGGAGGGGGAAAAACAAACTGCAGGACTATTGTGCCTGCCCAAGAATAATAGTGTTCTTATACCTCTTCCAGAAGAGTCTCAAAAAGTTTCCAAGTTCTTTAGTCACTCTGTAAGAGCTTGTAAAGTTTTGGAAGAAATAGAAGAAAAAACAGGAAGTGCCAGCTTGATGAAACTCTGTTTTGTCCATACTGGTAGGTGGGTACAACCACAAATGAATGATCTATTTATTAAGCACATGTCACAATGCGTTGCTTCTAGCTGCAGTCTTTATTTGGAGCTAGATTAGGGCATATGAAGGGAGGGTGTTGAGAAGATTATGGCACATTGTTCTAGGAAGGATGTGAGGACATGTTGCTCCCCTGGTACTCCTCCAAGCCATGATCCCTGACCAGGTTCCTGGTCAGAGAGGGGGAAAACTTATGCTCTTCTCTTCAGAGGTGAAATACCCATGAAGTGTGCTGCTCAAGCAGCAGCTTTCTCTCAAGAGAACAGCTCCAACACTGCAGAAGGGGGTCTTCCTCCACTCATGTACCATGAGCTTGCCTGCAGCAGAACCAGTGCTCCCTGCCTGGTCATGTGCCCACCGCCTGGCTCTTTGAAAAGTAATTGGTTTAGTTTTGCATTTTTCAAAAGTCGATCTTAGTCATATTCAGTCTTTTCACTTAATGATTTAAACAAACAAACAAAACGCTCTCAGATATAGTCCCCCTGTGTTTTTTTGGGGGGCAGGGTGTGGTACTAGGGTGGAAATTGCACACAGGGATGTATTCCAAACTTATGTCAGAAAAGCCGCAGCAGAGAGTTTCACTTAGCAAGTCTTTGTATAAGATTTTCTGCTTGGGTTTAGTCCCGTGTACCGCTTTCAATTTGGATGTAAGCAAATGCACAGCAAAGCTCTTTGAAATTGCTTAGTTCGGTATACATTTTTGCTGACACCATGGCAAAATGTAAATACTATATAAGTTTTCTGCAACTCTGCAGCTGACCCCAGGTACTCAAACCATTTGTCTCAAGTGCACTCCTAGGGTTTTTGACCTGTAGCCAACCTTTGGCTCTGCTTGCTCTTAGCCTCAAGTTTGTAACAAAAGTCAAATGGTGACAGATTTCATTCAGTAACTGCCTGCAGAATTGCTGTTGCCACAGCCAGATAAATGAATCCTGGTTTTGAAGGACAAACATTAATTTACATGATATGAATTAAGCATTTTTTCAGGGAAATAATTGGAGAATTCCCTGAGACCTACAAGTGGAGCTTAGAAGTGCATCTCTTGTTCCACTATATTTGCTGTGCTTATAGAGAAGCTAAGATACTGGGTATCTGTTTTCAATCACCAAATTAAAACACAATTAACCAGTCCAAGTGAACAAACAATGATTTCTTTAAAATCTCAGTTTTAAAATGTAAAATGTTTGTGGGAATCACATTTCCATGGTTAGGATGTTTTCACTTAGGGAACCATCCTGTGAATTACCACTGAGAACAGGCTTTTTTTTTTTTTTTTTTTTTTTTGAAGTTAACACATTTCCAGCTCTGCATTGTATAGAACAGAATCATTTGTATTATGCAGAGGTAATCTCTCCTTTTACTGAAATAATTTTATGGGGCAGATCCTCAGCCAAAGTAAATGAGCATAGATTGTCCACTGAAATCAGTGTTTGTATAGCCACAAAATGGGAAAGACTACAATGGCTTTCATACAATATGAACTGGCTAGCTTATTTGTAAATCTGAACTGGAAACTGAATTTCACACTGTGATAAACTTGCACAGTTAAGCACCTTAGTGTTTGAAAAGTCTGGAACTAATGCTTATTTACAGACTAAAAATGCCTTTAGTTATGGAACAGTCTGCCTATGGAACAGTTTATTTTTAAATAAAAAGAGTTTTCTGTGTTGCTACAAACATTTGGGTTTGGCTTCCACTTGTACTGCACTGGCTTTCTATTGCAATGGCATGAAAGTATGCCATTAAAATTGGCATAAAGTAGTCATCCACTCCTTTAAAAACCCTTTTGCCTTGCCATAATGTTGTAGCAGAAGAATCAGTCTTGTATGTGTAACATATTATTATGCTCTTATTGCTTGTAGCCTGATGCATTTATGCAGGCACATACTAACTTACGTGAGTAAGTTACTTTACAAGATGTTTATTTGCACGTTTCCCAAAGTTTGAATGACTGAATGTGCATCCTTAACATTTCTCTGCCGTACTCTGTGTTTTGGAAGAAGACATATTCTTACAATATTGGAAAGATTTGCTTTTTACAGGAGTCATTGTGGAAAGATTAGCATTTTTAATTTGATTCCTAGCTTTTAATCAGGTAACAATCCGTGTTTCCAGGAGACATCTGTTAGCTTGTGACACGTATCAGAGTTACCTGAGCTAGTGTGAATACCAAGAACAGGAAAACACAGAAAACTGTGCCTACAAGTGCTGCAAAGAGGCAGGGTGGATTAACCTAAGAAGAGCATCAGGCTGTCTTGCATGTCCATTGTGTCTAATTTTCCATGTTACTGGAGTTACTTCAATCAGAAATGATTTTTGTGTTTGTAGATGTGGCACTGCATTGTGCTCTGTGCATTCCAGAACAATCACTCATGACTTACTTGAGGGAAATATGATGTTGATTTACAGTGAAAAGAGTAAAACCATCGACCTATTGCCTGTATTAAACAGAGGGGAAGACCTAAGACCTGGTCAAATCACAGCACACGGATAATTTTAATAGAGTTGGACTATTTAATACAGCAAAGCAAGTGCACCAAGATTCATTTGCTGAGAGCTGAAGTTAGACAGCTGCATCCTGAAACTAAAGCACACATTTCTGTCTAGACAAGAAGTGGGTTTTCCCTCACTCCGAGTATTTAAACTCAGCCTGGATGAGTAACACACGTGCTGCAAGCCTAACTCAGAAGGAGATTATGGCTTAAACCACTGGGCTCTCTTCTGTGGCTTCTGTTATGTGGGAAGTCCAACTAAGTTAAAACTGGAGACAGCAGAAGGGGAAGCAGGAGGGTCTTAGAAACCCTCTTGATGTCCCATGTGTAATCTGCAGCCAAGCTGAGACCCTGATGTGTTTTCCAGTCCCTCAGCGTCTCTCCTCCACCGCGTTGTCCTCTGTTCTTCTCCTTCAACACCACAGGGAACTGGGATCCCCCTCCTCTGACTCCTGCCTTCTGAACAGCCTAAGGTATTTCCCTTTCAGGTGCTCATGCTGCCCCAGCAGAAGTAAAATATAAAAAATAATTAAAACTACCATCAACATTGCCTCTTCTTCCTTCCCCATTCTTCTCACTATTCCCTCAAATGTGATTTTTTGAAACCTTGTAAGTTTCTGACTACTTAAAGGTCTTAGCGCTGCATGAGAAGCAAATTGGCCTAAGCACAGGATGGACTTAGATAGCTGGGACCATATTAAGCACCTAATACTTATCTCTCTACTTTTAGATAGTGAGACCTTTGTAGGAACATACAATCAGCACAGAAAATATACTTGACCTGTCTCATATCCTGGATATTAGAGGTGTCCTGGTTTCAGCTGGGCTAGAGTTAATTTTCCTCCTAGTAGCTGGTACGGTGCTGTGTTTTGAATTCGGGATGAGAACAGCGCTGATAACACACCGATGTTTTAGTAGTTGCAGAGCAGTGCTCACACAGAGCCAAGGCCTTTTCAGCTTCTTGTGCTGCCCTGCCAGCGAGGAGGCTGGGGGTGCACAAGGAGCGGGGAGGGGACACAGCCAGGACAGCTGACCCAAACTGGCCAAAGGGATATTCCATACCATATGACGTCATGCTGAACAATTAATATGGGGTGGCTAGCAGGGGGGTTGGGGTTGGGAGGTACCACTGCTCTGGGACAGGCCGGGCATTGGTCAGCGGGTGGTGAGCAATTGCATTGCACATCACTTGTTTTGTACGTTCTATTATAATTATCATTATTATTATTATCTCCCTTCCTTTTCTGTCCTATTAAACTGTCTTTATCTCAACCCATGAGGTTTTTTTTTTTACTTTTTTTCTTTTCCAATTCTCTCCCCCATCCCACTGGGTGGGGGCGGCATGAGCAAACGGCTGTGTGGTGCTTAGCTGCCTGCTGGGTCAAACCACAACAGTCCTTTTGGTGCCCAACGTGGGGCATGAAGGGTTGAGATAATGACAGATCTGACCAGAGCATGTTAAAACAAATTGTTATAAGCATTATATCAGTTTAATAGTTGCTAATAACAATGTTGATTTTTCTGATTTCAGGATTATGGTATTTACTTTTGGAATTATGGTGTATATCACATACCTACTATATGTGTTCCCTGTAGTGATTTTCATCACATCTGGGGGCTATTTTAAGGTTATTGTTTTGCTGTGCTGTGTAACATTGGCTTATGATATGTTAAAATTACTATTCGTGAGTCTAATCTGGTATTTGTACTCAGCATTGCCATCACTTCCGTACTTTGGGAACCTTTTTTCGGAAACTATTAATAATTACACTCTTTACCTTTTCTCCCCAGGGAGCCAGTCTGTGGGGGGGACAATGGGGGACACTTTTCCCCACTTCTTCACTCTTCCTTTCTCCTTCACCTCCCCCTTCTCCTCCAGGCTAGCTACAATAGCTCTTCAAAACTTTGAAAATCCTTGGGCTGTTCAAAACAGCGTGTTCCTATTGTTATGTCTACTGAATGCATTTCAGGTTTTGTTTAAGGTTAAACAACTATTTAAAAATGCCATCCAAAGATTTGTCCCAAAGCAGGATAGTTATGAGTGGCCGGGAGAGTGGGAGGATATGGGCAGGCATCTAGAGCAGTGGGCACCTCCAATGCTTTGGAACTTCACCCCTGAACAAGTGCAGAACCCTAAAAAACTGATAAAATGCTTGAAAAAAGTGTGTAATCTCCCTGGCAATTCCAAAGAGACACAAATCACTGCAAGATGCTGGGGCCTGGCCTGTGCTTACTGAGCTGCAATCAATGCCACTCCAACCCCTGCGACAGGCCCTGCGGCCACTCCAACCCCTGTGACAGGCCCTGCAGGCACTCCAACTACTGTGACAGATCCTGGGGCCACTCCAGTCCCTATGGCGGGCCCGGTGGCCACCCCAACTCCCGTGGCGGGCCCTGCGGCCACTCCAGCTCCCACGGCAGGCCCTGAGGCCACTCCAACCGGGCAGGTGGGCGAATCCCGCACCAGGAACACGCCATGCAGCTGCCCCTGCAACCACATTTGCGCCTCCACCCAAGACATGGGGCCCACAGGCTGTCCGACATGCCCCATGGCTGGGCCAGACAGCCAACCTGTGCCAGTCTCAGTTGCCCCTGTATGCAAGACAAAACAATGGATGTGAAAGTCAGGTTGTTTAGAAAGGAGAGGAACTCAGACAGAACAGGAGGGAGAATAANTCCCGCACCAGGAACACGCCATGCAGCTGCCCCTGCAACCACATTTGCGCCTCCACCCAAGACATGGGGCCCACAGGCTGTCCGACATGCCCCATGGCTGGGCCAGACAGCCAACCTGTGCCAGTCTCAGTTGCCCCTGTATGCAAGACAAAACAATGGATGTGAAAGTCAGGTTGTTTAGAAAGGAGAGGAACTCAGACAGAACAGGAGGGAGAATAAGACGAGGCAGGCTACTCTGAAATAGGGGAACAGGAGGAACAGGAGGATGAAGAGGAAGAGATCATAAAAGCAGCAATAACCACCCAATCTCTATCCCAGTGTGAGCTGTGAGATATGCGAAAAGATCTCAGCCGTTGTCCAGGTGAGCATATTGTCACCTGGCTGCTCTGATGCTGGAATAATGGGGCCAATAGCCTGGAATTAGATGGCAGGGAAGCCAAGCAGCTGGGATCCTTCACTAGGGAAGGGGGCATTGACAAAGCAATTGGAAAAGGGGCACAAGTCTTCACCCTCTGGAGGTGACTCCTGTCAGGTGTGAAGGAAAGGTACCCCTTCAAGGAAGATGTTGTGTGTCAGCCCAGCAAGTGGACCACCATGGAAAGGGATATCCAGTACCCGAGGGAATGAGCTGTGCTGGAGGTGATATATGATGACTTAGGCAACGAAGTATTATCCAATGTGTGTCAAACCACAACAAGAGGGTATCATGAAAAACTGGAAAGCTGTCAAATAGTTGGACTTGAATTCCTAAGTCAAGACAAGTACTAACAAAAACAAATTGCAAACATGAAAGGGACTGGGTTTCTCAAATTCAGGTTCCTGGCGGTCATTTCGGTTGTGCTGATGCAAAGGGAAAAGGTTTTGTGACCGCCCCCTCTATGATATGGAGGAGATGGTGGCAATGTTATCATGTCTCTGCTCATATCTTCTGTGGTCCTCTGGGGTGATACAAACTCACGCTGTAACCAGTGAGTGGCACTTGTACTGACCAGCCATGAAGGAACTTGTAAGATGGTCATCCCTGACATTTTCTATGCTGTTTGTTACTACATTGACATAAAATCCTAGGCAATTCAGTTCTTGAAAAGTGTGCCCGGAGAGAGAGATGTAATATGAATCTCCATGCATTCCCATGCACTTTTGCTTGTAAATCTTCAGAAGTGCTGCAGGAAAGGAACACCATCATCAGACTGGTTCAACTGATTTTGTCTGGAAAGACAATGATGCTTTACAGATACCAAGAGACGCATTTTCAAGCACTTCATGGGGCTTTAGCTACATGAGTCCCATCAAAATCAATGGGGGTCAAGCATACAAATCTGCATGCATTGCACTGAAAATGTACCCCGGAAGGCCCAATTCACAGCAGCAGAAATAACACAAGCCATTTTACCCCCAGGACTTTTGCTTCTGTGATCCATGAAGAGAGCAAAATACACTTTGTGGCTCATTAAACCTTTTCACAGTACACAAGTGAACACATGCAGCTGGGTTGGTGCTCTCTGGTTGCTGCAAGCTGGCAAGAACCAGGGAAGCAAGTGGAAGCATACGCTCATTGTACATTCAAGTATTGGTATGAGATTTTTTTTTTTTATATATATATTTTTTAAATGACACATTACTTATCTTGAAACTGGTGCTTGTGAAGTAGTTGCACTTTTCTTTGGAGAAATATGTTTAAAGAACCTTCCAGCTTCGTGTCTGATTGGCATGTCTCATCAGCTCCATGTCAGCGGATTGGCAAATCCATCATTTTCTTGCTATCTTTCTTCAATCTGATCATTATTTGGTCGGCTGTGCAAAAAGTCTCAGTCCTGACTTCTACTGACATAGAAAAACCTTATTTAAGCGTGAGATTGGCTTATAAAACTAGTCTGCTCCTCTTTTTTGATACTTATTGCACTGAACATATTTATTTTCCTGCAGGGAGTACAAATTCTAAACTAGCATATAAGACTAACAAAGAAGTAAGTTCTCCAAAACAAAAATGAAAATTAAAAAATAAACTAAAAATTAAAAATAAAAAAATAGAATTAAGACTTTGCTTCTGGTTTCCACTTGCTGCTGTCATTTTCCCTATTAGCTACAGCTGGGGAAAGAGCTTCAACGCACAAACAAGGAATTAACATTTATTGTTGCTTCATGTAAGACTTTTCATATGAAAAAGCATCTGTTTATCTGCTCTTCTATGCTGGTTTTCATTGAAATAACCCAATATCAGGTAATGTTGGAGTGTAATAGCTGTGTTTAGCTTGTACAATAAAGTAGGGAATCAGAAGCTTTTGAGCTACTCCATGTATTCCTGGGTATCTCTGACTATGGTGTCTTGAGATGGTGGTGAAAAAAATGCTATTTGGGCAGTTATCCCTAGATTTGGGAGTAGGGTGAATTATCTGAGTTTTCTAAACAGCTGGGTTTTATAAAAGAGTTGTAATCCATTCTTCTTCTTCGAGAACCTGCTGGTAAGAGGATATGTATTGGGACCTAGAGCTCGGGTTTGGAACAAGTCCATGACAGAAAAAAAGGCATTTCCATCTGTATCTGTTTGGTCCCAGTCCAGCTCGTAAGGAATAGTGATCCGTATAATAAAACCCGCTGCCAGAGCTGGCAGTCCCATCGGAGAGGCTGCAGACTGAGTTGTTTTGTGGTGGCTCTTCTTCCAGTGCCGGGTCGGGACATGGAGGTGCCTTCCCGTTCCGTGTTACGTCTGTCCCGAATGGGTGGGCAGGTGTCAGGCACCAAAGCTGTGCTCTGGGACATCTCAGCTGCAATAGCTTAGCTGTCAGCAGTGAAGCACCAGCCCTTCCCTTTGCAAAACCTGAAAGTGGAGGTAGCTTTGTCATTAATGGTGCAAACTCACACGGCTCGTACTAAAGGTTGGGGTATTCACTCTTCTTTCTTTACATTTTCACTAGTAGTTAGTTTTTTGCGGAAGGTGCAGAGGCTGTCTATCCTTTAACCTTGCTCACAGGACAGGTACCGTGGTCTGTGCAGTAGTGAGACATTCCCTGTGCAGCCAGGCTGGCACATAGCAGCCAGCTGTGAGTGCGAAGGCAGCCGAGGCTTTATCTGGTACTCAACCTGAAGGGCGGTTCCTGCCAACTAGGGTTCCCCGAGGCACAGGTAACGTAACAGGTGGGAAGAAGCAAATTCATTAACAGCTGCTACATCGCCAGCTCTGGCTGTGACACCAGCACTAATTTTGTTTATTTTGCAAAGCCTGATGAATGCAATATCTTGCCCCAGCATATCCTGTGCTCAGTGTGACAACATTAAATGAATTATTTTGTGAGATCTCCCCCGGATTCGTTAGATCAGTGTTCAGGAAGCTGGGGTCACCGCGTGGCAGCACAACCAACACCAGTGACAGAGGCAAAGGGCTCTAGAATCACCCTGCTCTCATCACTCTTCTGCTTTTTTTCAGCGGCTGTGACACAATTAATACTGCGTTTCCCATGCTTTTTGTTGCTTTGTTTCAATTGCATGTCTCAGAGAGAAGAAAAAACCTTGTTTCACCAAAGTGATTAAAATCACAAGAGTGGCAGGGGCCGACACTCGCTTTGAACTGGGTGTTCGGCAAAATGATTTACTGCTGTTGCTGAGACGGGAGCATTCGTGTGTGACGCTGGCTGCACTGCATGTGCCATTCTCATCGGCGTGTAACGTGTGGTCTGGCTTGGGTGGCAGAGGTCCAAGTCTGCCTCCCACGTGCAGTGCACTCTAACAACGCCAAGCGAGAGGCTGGGAGCATCCGATGGAGAAGGGAAGGCAGCGACCACAGCTCACTGGTGAGCTGGTCCTCAAAACAGATCCGCTCCACTCTGAAGACCACCTGGAAAAATCTACCTACTGCCCAACAGGGAGAAGATGTGTTTGTCCAAAGAGGAGGGAATCAGCTGCATCTCCATAGTTCATGTTGCTGCAAAAATGAGCTAAAAATCTCCAGTGTGCTCTGCAGCAGAACTGGAGGCTCTTTGCAGTGGTCCTCTGGGAACATGCTTCTGCTGTTTCTTATGAAACAGCCTGGTCTCCTGAAGACGCCTAGTCTTCATAAGAAAACCAGAGTGTGGAATGACCGTAGGTGTGTTTTGATTGCAACCTTGATATATGGTTTACCCTCTAAAGCAGAGGTTTCTCTGCAGTCAAAATACCCTAGAATCTCAAAAACCACAGTAAATAAAAGGGGAGGAAAAACATCAGTGTTTCATTAGGAGACGCTATTGTTTTTTTTTCCACTGAAAAAAAAAAAACCCTATTCATTTATATTTATCTTGTTGCTCATTTTGTTTTAGAGTTCTGCTTTAGGATTAAAGATTAATCTTTTTACTGGTCTTGGACTTTGCCTCAGTAACCCCTTCTCTGTTCTTGCTCAGAATGAAAACCCCACTCCAGCTGACTCAAAGAATTACCACTGTCTCTGGAAAAGATTCTCTGCTGCATGCATGCAGGCAGGGATCTCCCCACAGGTGCCACAGGGCAGCACAGAGGACTGCCTGGGGCAATCAGGTGAGGTAATTCTCCAAAAGGGTAAAGGGATTTCTGCCCAGAAGTAGAAATGAACGAAAGCAGGCCTTAGAGCTAGAGGGGAGGTATGGCATCTTTATCCTTTTTTTTGAGAGTCAGGAGAGCAGACTTCTCAGGAAGCTGCTAGCTTCTATCAGTTGAATATTTTCTTGACTTCCTCATTAGCCTGTGTTTTTATAGCTGTAAGCGAAGCCCAAAGGTGAGTGTCCTCAGAACACCAGTGCTGGAATTCCCTTACGTGGTCAACATTTTGTAACACTAATTGGTTTTCACTGAATTTCCTGTTTGTTCCTCTGCTTCCTGCAGACAGGCGGGTGTGCAGTTTTGATGTGGGTGAGCTCGGTCACACCTTGTCACACCTCAGCCACAGGACGCTGCTGACTCTGACGAGTCTGTGAAGTCTCTTCTGGAAGCACTGGTATAATTCTGCTCCAATTTTGATTCCAAAAGGCATCTCATTCAACTTGGTCTGCCTGTTGATAGCCAAAGTATCTTGATATACCTGCTTTCCTTATGCAACATTTACACTTGCCATGAGATACCGATAACGTTTTGGCATTTTCCTAGCCAGATCATATTTCCTCAATTGCAGGCAATGGAATTGTGAGCTCTGTTACTGTTGCAGTTAGAAGGTATATGTCTATGTGAATATCCAGCTTAAGTAATTCATCAGTGACTACTGGGCTGCTACACAATCTAGTAGGTTCTGTGACTTTGACAATGGTGTCTCGTCTTCCATTTGCTTTGTTGTTCCTAATTGTGCTTTCTTTCAAGGAAGCAAGTGCCTCATGGAGCTAGATTTGTGTGCCAATGCATGTGTACAGCTTGTGTATAAGGCACAGCTGGCTGGGAAACACTGATTGCTGCTGCTTTTGCTCCGTACATGACTAGTAGATGTGCTAGCAGAGCTCGAGGGATGTGTCCCATGCCAAACATGTTTTTTGTATCATGTTTTTATATCATGTTGTATCCACAGCATCCACATCTCTTCCCTGGCATTTGTTTTTTATGTCCTCTTAGCGAGCAGCGTGGGCCTTCTGCGTAGTCGTATCCCAACAGCTCTCTTCAGTGGGTCATCTCGTTGCAACAGATGCAACATTTGCCTACTGATCTGCTCTTTCCTGAGGTTCAACTTCTGTTAACAAGAAACTTTTACATATGACAGCTTCTAAGGGCTGAGAATTACTTTCTGAATGTTTCTTGCAGCCTGCTTTAGTCTTCCATGTCATTTACTGATATAGTCAGGTAGAGCATGAAGGTACTTTTGCTTTACTACAGCTCATAGAATCTGTTCTTTAATTTTTACTGTTATTCAACCCTTAGCAAATCTGTGCTCTCTCTTGGTATCTAATCAGCACCCAGTTCAGGAACATGTCCCTTTCATAACTATCAGTGTGGGACTAGAATTTGGTTTATATGTTTTATATTATACTCTCGTTATTATTGTTCTCTTAATTCATATCTTGGGGTAGGATGACTTGAGCTTCTGAAATCCCATGTTTGCAGAAGCCAACTTATTTGCAACATCATGTGCTGTGCAATTACCATGTGTTGTGCAAAGAGAGCCAAGACAATGCAACAATCAGGCCTTGTTTCCTCATCTAAATAGAGGATGGGGATGGATGGATGAGGAAGCATCATTCAGGACCTACCTCTTGAAAGTATAATAATGTAAATATCTGAATATTAACACTACATCAATGGTTCCTGGCATGCTGTTTATGAATGATAATGAAAGTGAATCCTTGGCATAATTTACTGTATTTTGCAATCTTGGGACAGAGACCAGAAAACACAAAGGCAAGGGTTTTAGAAATGTGAACATGCAGAATGGGGCTGGAGCAGTCTGGTGACAGCCTGGCTGACAGCACACCATGCCTGTTGAAATTTGCTGGGACAAAAATAGGGAGGGAAGGTATGCAGGCTAGAAGTTAGGGCCCTTCTCTGGCTTCAGCTGATGTCTTGTTTTACTTTCACCATTGATACAGTGCAAACCACTGTGGAGCCCAAGGCTTCCTCTTGCTTTGCGTCTTCTCACAGAGTTGTGCTGCCTCCCATTGTATTTTGCACCTTTTGCTTTGAAAAAGTATGTAAAGAGTGTCCTTAGTTTAGGCATTGTCATATTTTATAACAGAAAAGGTAGATTTTCAGCTTGGGAGGGAATAACATTCAGTGTGGGTCAGCTTCTGGTGCAAAGACTAGCAAAGTGTATATTTATTGCCCTGCCAGTTAATTCTAGGAACACCTGTGAAAATCCCAATAGAGAAGGTTTGGGACTGTGCTTACCCTGCCAGCGTGACCGGTGTGTGTGGCACATGGAAGCAGAAGCCTGGAATTTGTATAGTTTTACTATTACAGCTGAGGAATTCCTTCTTTTACCAGAACACAGGGCTGCAGTGAGTAGCAGTGACCATCACGAATCTGCTTCTGTGGGGGCCCTGTATGCTCTGGGAAAAACTCCTGAAACAGGTGTTCATCTTATAAGTGCATGAAAAGCTTTAGAGATGATTTTTCTTTCTTTTTGACAGTGTGTCCCTTCCCTCTTCCACTCCTAAGAAAATATCTTTTTTTCCTTTTTTTTTTTTTTTCATAACTTGGAGATAAATCCATAAAGTCTCTGAAGGGCAGTGCTCAGAGATGTGAAATACTGCTTGGGGAGGGATTGGGATGATCTGACAAGTGTGTAAAGGTCACCTGAAGGACCACTTCACATCTCAGGAGGTTTCTATGCCCATGTGGCCCAGAGTCCAATGAGCAACTGGGTGGACACTGCATTGTAGATGTCCTAGTGACATTGATGTTTAAATACTCATCTCCCAGTAGAAGAATTATTTTGTTGACTCCTGAGTGTGATCAGAGTGTGCTCATCACAACCACACCATTGCAGCCCAGGACTATTGGTGTGGAGCTTCATACAAGGAGCAAGAAGGAGAGGTGCAGCAGGTGGCAATTTTCATATTAAAGCAATCAAATGTAGTCTGTTTTGAATTGTTTCTCTACCAGAGATAAACTCCTCAAACAAGAACAGACCTACACAGTTTTCAGTTTAAGATGGATTTTTGGAAACTAGAGACAGCTGAAGGCTATGACGATTAACATAGCAAAGTGATGTCAAAAGAGTGAAATGATACTGCGATGGATCGATCAACGAGGGATTGTGAAAGGACATGGTTCATGTTGCCATTGTCTTGTCTTGGTGTTCTAGCTTCTGTATTCATATTGTGAGGGCAAAGCTGCCTGCCACTCCTATTTATAATGATTTATGGACAGATTTCTGGTTTTGATTTCCTTGAGACACAGATTTAATCAGGTTAAATAAAAAGGAGGACAATTGCTTTTGCTAATTTGAGTTTGCTTTGAATTGGCTGTACGACCCTTTGTTCCTTGTGCCGTATGACAATCGCATCTCTGGTACGAATGCTTAGAGCTCTCCCTTGTACTAAACTCGGCTTTTAAGTACAAAAAGGCAGAGTTTATTTGAATGTAAAAAGAAAGAAAGAAAGAAAAAAGGTAAAATCCATCTTTTAAGCAGCTACGCTGCTCAGAGCATCTGGGGAAGACAGCGCAGAAGTACAAAGGTTTGTTAATAAGGCTGCCACCACCCTCTGAGCCTCCTGGTGAGCCCTGGCTCCTAGCAGCTCCATGACTCTCCAAGAGCTTGCTGTAGGTCCCTGGGACATCCCCTCAATCCCACCAAGGCCCTGCTCCCTGTCCTCCCCGACCCTCCGTCCCCTGAGCCACCGGCGCTCGGCTCTGTGTTGTGCCTCTTGCCCTTGCTGCAGCCTGGGGAAGCCCCTTCCCACTGGCTGGGCTCAGAAGTCCCCCAGGGACGGAGCTGCCTCCCCCTCCTGCACGCGCGTGGGAGCGAGCCACAAACTGGGAGCAAACATGTAATGTCGATGCCATCCATCACAGACATCGTCACCAAAGACAGGCTCACGAGCGTTGCACGAACGCTTTTTCATGCGTCTAAGGTTTCAGGCTGTCCCACGCAGATTGGCCACATGTTTTCAAAGTTGAAGTTTTCTTTTTTTTCCCCTCCTCTTCATTGTTCTCCAGCTATGCTTACAAAAGGACACCAAAAAATGACACCATATATGCAGAGAATTGGAAATCGTTGCTGTTGGCCGGGAGCGAGAAGCTGGCGTTTGCCCAGCACGTCCCCGCAGCCCATCCCACAGCAGAGGTCATCTCGCCGTGCCGCCCTTCCTGAAGCACCGCCGGGGAGATGTCCTGTGCCGGGGCTCAGGCAGGAACCCCCTCGCCTCCCCACATCCGAAGGAGGTGCCACCCCTCGGCCTGAAGTGCCACTAAAAGAGGTGGAAGCCCACATGAGCCGCACCTGTGATGGACTGAGGGCAGGTATGTGGTCATATGTTGTGCAGCAGCCTGCAGGACATCTCCCTGTGATGGCTTAGCTCCAGGGTGCCACGACACGAATTGCTCCTGGGCTCTCTAACGGAAGAAGCTGAGAAGTTGAACATAAAGTTTTTTTTGGTTTTTTTTTTTTTTTTTTTGATTCTTGGGTGTAATAGGTCCAGGACAGTTTAATATTGCAGCTCCTGCATGAAGATACACAAGTTATTCGATAACCACATGTGGTTAAGACCTCAGATTTATGTACTATGTGAAAGATGAAACTTCCAATAATGCATGTCCCTCCCTACCACTAGATTTTAGTGTTAAAAGGAAAATCAGAGCAAAAAATGTACTGGAACCACCACTCCCTACAGCACCAACATTTTTCTTGGCTCCCTCTCCTGAAAAATGCTCATTGCCAATCCCACGGACTTTGAGTACTTTAAAGCCACAAGGCAACGCGAGCAAATGCCAAATGTAGAAACATAAAGGCTCCTACATAAAGGCTCCTGCAAACTAATTTTTACCAAATAGGGTCATTCTTCTTCCTCAGAAGATCTCATCTCTTCTGTCTTCATATTCATAATAGATAATCAGACAGTCCCACAGCCAAAAAGTCTTTAAGAGTGAGGTGGACAGTAGGGCAGCAATTACAAGGAGCTTTATGCTTTGAAGAACAGCTCAGAGCTATTTTTACTAGCTGTGCTGTCTGTGAATCTGTAACTACTTGAATAATTTATGTGCAATTTTCACAATATTCAGTACCAGCATCATCTGCAGTTATACTGTTCCCCCATGCAGAATTACAAAAAAGCATTTAATGATTAAGATCATTAACCTTAATCAGTGTTAGAATTTACACTTTGCACTGTGCACTAATGTTATTATACTTTTGTATACATTAGGTGATTTATTCATGGGCACAGACATTCAAAATGATGCTGCAAGATCAAGGCCTAAATTTTCTTTTTCCTAGTTCTAATGCTTCTGTGCAGGGCACCCTAATGGTGTTTCTTAAAAGTGTTCTCCCTATGTCTGCAGGACAGCTTAAAAAATTATTTAATGAATGTAATGTTTTTTTTGTCTTAGAACTGAAGCTCTCTGAAAACTCAGGGGAATAAAGTAACTATCAATAAAACAATTAGGCTGATAATAAGCTTTGGTAGCAGGTCACCTTTTTTTGATTATTCTAAGAAAATTCTGTAATATATGCACACTAATCATAAAACTACCTACTTTTCCACAGTCTCCAAATTATTTTTTATATCTTTATTTATTCAATTTCTAAGAAATTTTGAGCAATTCCTTTTGAAGGGATTCTGTTGCATGAAAAACACCCTGTGTTCCTCCCCTTACCTGTAGGGCAGATTTGACATGCAAAGCAGCGGCAAACCATCACAGCATCCCTGCACCAGAGAATTCACCAGGACACTGCACACCAGCAACTCGGTGAGCTCAAGGTTTTCCCATGCATCTCCAGTTCTGAGAAATTCAGGCCTGTTTTGAGATCAACACTTTCCAGAGTTACCAACAAAAACCTCTCCAAAAAGAAAGAAAGAATTGATTTAGCACCAAACCCTCCCAAAGCAGGAGAAGGAAGCCAGACAGTCATCACCCAGGAAACTTCCCATGAGTTGACTGAAAACCTGCTCATGCTCTGGATGCCAGGCTTGAAGCTTTTGCCCCCAGCCCAACAAGCAGAGCACAGCAGCTTGTCAACCTCATGATAAACACTAGGGTTGGACTACCATGTTCTTACTTACTCATTCCCCTCTCTCATTCCTAAAAATATCATTTCTGAAACAGAGGTGATTGCAGTGCATTTGCCAGAATAACCTCATAATGATGGAGGGACTAATTATTGATTGGCTGCAAAGTGTTGAGACTTCCCTTCCATTGCCTTGCTAGAGGCACGAGCTTGTACATGTGGAAAGTGATGAGCATTTGGATAAGTGCAAGATATAAGAGGATGCTCAATGTTTAGCACACAGGTAATCTAGCTGACCTTGCCTGATGCATGTCAGAACATGTCAGCCCTTATGGATGGGAGTGAGTAATTCAGAAGGCAAGTGCATTTTTGGTTTTCTTGACATGAGGGAAAAGACTCCTCTTCATAGCACTTCAGCAAGTCATTCACTCAATTCTTTTGGGGTCCATAACTGTTACTATGGATATTGTAACAACAAAGGTTACAGAGAGTAGGTATCATAAGAAAAGAGTTCTTCAACCCGAGGTTCGTGGGTATAAAATCCACTGAACTATCTGAAATCAAGTGGAGGTCTCGCTTCTAAGTAAGATGTAAGTAAGATGTGTCATGCCAGTTACATTCCTGTGCTTCTCTTTTCTCTAATCCAACAACTGGAACAGCCTGGGGGAAAAAAAAAAAAGGTTTTCTTCAGGATCTCTAACAAACAGTAGGAACATTCAGTACAACAGTAAATTTGTACCTCTAAAAATCTCTACTTTGAATTCTCCAGTGTTTTATAATTGTGGTCTCAAACGAAACTATGTATTTATACAGGTCTGTGTCTGACCCAGGACAAGAATTTTGGCAATATATGTGTCTTTTTTTTCGCTTTATGACAGGAAAATATTTTGTTTTGATATTTCCTGAAGACTAGCCTGATCTCTCCGAGTATTTGGATATCTCATGTGACAGATGAACATCTATACCCACAGTACTTGCAAATGTTTGAAGAATATCAGCTAGCACTAGATGCTGTCTGGTTGATAAAGAGACCATGAAAACCCAGTCCACTAAATGACACTGTTTTTTTTCTGAGTAAGTGGTGTAAAGTTTGGTGTCTTCAGTGTGATTTGTTAGCATGACTGTTGTTATTAAATGGGGCTTACTTAGAGATGTTGAAACATAACAATGTTTTGTTTTATATAGCAATTATCTCAACTATTGGGAACAATACTCTTCTCTTTCCACATAAGCTACTTCAGGAAACTCATGATCAGAGAAGCACTGTATGGATTAACCTTCTTTTCTCCTGCCTGAATCACCGTCCATTTTACCTGAAAGCATCCTTTCTGTTCCTTGTCCATGTCTCTTCCTTCCTATCTGCTTTTTCTTTTTCTTTTTTTTTGTCTTACTAAAATTTTGTGTGTGTGTGTGTGTTATAGTGTCAGATATGACAGTAAACTTTTCCCAGTAAAGCCACTCACAAAGTTGTTAACCCGTTCTAAAATGATTAATACCTATGCCTGAAACAGAGTAGAAATTAACAAAGAAGTCGACTTTGTAGAGGTATTTTCCCTGAATGTTCAAATTCTTAAAGATCATAGAATCATAGAATCATAGAATGGTTTGGGTTGGAAGGGACCTTAAAGATCATCTGGTTCCAGCCCCCCTGCCATGGGCAGGGATGCCACCCACCAGATCAGGTTGCCCAGAGACCCATCCAGCCTGGCCTTGAACACCTCCAGGGATAGGGCATCCACAGCTTCTCTGGGCAACATCTTCCAGTGCCTCACCACCCTCACAGTCAAGAATTTCTTCCTAATATCTAATCTCAATCTGTCCTCTTTCAGTTTAAAACCATTGCCCCTTGTCCTATCATTATCTACGTGAGTAAAGAGTCCTTCTCCATCCTTTTTTATAAGACCCCTTTAAGTACTGGAAGGCTGCAATGAGGTCTCCCTGGAGCCTTCTCTTCTCCAGGCTGAACATCTCCAGCTCTCTCAGCCTTTCTTCATTGGAGAGGTGCTCCAGCCCTCTGATCATCTTTGTGGCCTCCTCTGGACCCGGCCTAACAGGTCCACATCCTTGTTGTGCTGGGGGCCCCAGACCTGGATGCAGTGCTCCAGGTGGGGCCTCATGAGGGCAGAGCAGAGGGGGACAATCACCTCCCTCCACCTGCTGGTCACATCTCTGTTGATGCAGCCCAGGATGCAGTTGGCCTTCTGGTCTGCAAGCGCACACTGCTGGCTCATGGCGAGCTTGTCGTCCACCAGAACCCCCAAATTCCTCTCCACAGGGCTGCTCTCAGTGAGTTCTTCTCCCAGTCTGTCCTCATGCCTGGGATTGCCCTAACCCAGGTGCAGCATCCTGCACTTGGACTTGTTGAACCTCATCAGGTTCACATGGGCCCATTTCTCAAGCTTGTCCAGGTCCATTTGAATGGCATCCCTTCCTTCTGTTGTATCAACTGCACCGCTCCGCTTGGTGTCATCTGCAAACTTGCTGAGGGTGCACTCAATCCCATCATCTATGTCATTGATAAATATATTGAAAGCACCGGTCCCAAGACAGACCCCTGAGGGACACCACTCATCACCGGCCTCCACCTGGACATAGAAGCATTGACCACTACTCTCTGGGTGCGTTCATCAAAACAATTCCTTATTCACTGAATGGTCCACCCTTCACATCCGTATCTTTCAAATTTAGAGATCAGGATGTTGTGTGGGACTGTGTCAAAAGCCTTACAGAAGTCCAGGCAGATGACATCGGTCAGTCTTCCCTTGTCAACTGATGCAGCCACTCCATCATAGAAGGCCACCAGATTGGTCAGTCACGATGTGCCCTTCGTGAAGCTGTGCTGGCTGTCTTGGATCACCTCCTTGTCTTGCATGTGCCTTGACATTGCTTCCAGGAGGATCTGTTCCATGATCTTCCCAGACACAGAGGTGAGTCTTACTGGTCTGTAGTCCCCTGGGTCTTCATTGTCCTGTGAGCTCATTTGGAAATAGTTCAGGCTTGTGGAAGATGTGACGTTACATTAGCAGAGAAATGTATGTTCCTGGAGTTATGCTTAGGCATTTGCTAGAAAACACAAAAATGTGCATGCTAGGGTTTTTTTGAGTACATTTTCATTATGATGATTTGCATAAATCAAATTTCAGTGGAATTTTTGCCCACTAATGACAGTTGTGAAATCAGCTCAGCAAATTCTTGCCATTACATTTCAGAGATAATGTTTAATTCCCAAAGCCCATTCTGGACTACGTTTTTTTTTTTTTTTTAAGCACTCTATACAAAAGAAGTTTGTATAATGCAACTGAATGAATTAAATTAAGTGATTACTAACATAGTTCTGTTTTCATCTTGTGCAGAATAGATTTAGGTTGCAATCATTATTTTGGAGAGTAAGGATTTTCTTTAGATTTACTATTGTTCACCCTGTAACATGGATTATGACTTCACATGGTGAGATTATTTCTTGACCTGATCTTTAAAGCTCATTTGGACAGCCCTGGTTTGGGGTTGCAGGCGGTTCTTCAAGCTGAAACCATTCCTTTCTCTCACCAGGTGTGTTTTTGATTAAAACCCAGTTTTATTGTTGGTGTGCATTTCCTGTTTTCCACCTATCTTAATTCCCCCATGTCACATAAGGACTCCCCTAATATGATGGATTTGCAGACAGACCTGTTAACATAGCAATAACCGCAGCTTCCCTCTCAGCTACCGCCTGTCAGCACACACACCAAAGCGGTGCAAGACAAATCATGTTCAGCCACGTCTCCTTCTCCCTGTTTTATCAAACAGCCTGGTTTTTGCACCAGCATGGTTGAGACCCCATCAGCTGGTAGCTGATGCCTGCTGTGTGCAGCTGGAAGTTTGCTATATGTGGCCAGAGAGGAGCGGATGGACAGGCGTTTGTGGGTGATATCAACAGGACGAAGCAGTGTGGACAGAGCTTTCTTTTTTTCAGCAAGAATTCCTGGTTAGGGAAATATGACCCCTCAAAAATCGCAAAAAAATGAACTGTAGTCTTGAACAGTAACATTGAGAATAACAAAAATCAGTTGCTGATTGACAGAAGTCTTTGATTTCTGTGCTGGTGTTAGCATGAAGGAAGCCTTATTTTTTATTTAATTCTCCTGGCTTTTCTAATACATGTCCTGTTTGCCAATGTTTCTGAATTCACAGTCAACCTTACGTGACAATGAAAAAGAATTTGAGAAAGGGCAATATCAAAGCATTTTGATGTGAAATAGAGGTATGAGTAATGTGGAAAGAAATACAAAAAGACAAGAAAAAATCAGTTAAACTCTGGTAGAGATGCATTGACTTTAACAAACCTGTTCCCATCTCATTTTACAGAAATTTCTTGTCCTATCTCTCCCCTTCTACCACTATACAGACTGTGACAGGTTTGGGGATATATGTCTTTAGTTAAAATACAGAAATTCCTGCTTATGTGTTAGGCTACTTTAGATGATGTTCATGGGTGGGTAGGTATGTAGATGTCTCTGCAGTTCTCTCAGATGCCATCGTTTGACCCTCCATGAACTTGCTTCATGCTTCTAATATCCAGCCACTGCAACAGGAGAAAAGACTTCCAGAAAAAAATGGGTCTGATCTTGAAATGATGTGTATGAGCCCCTGCAGTCCACCTCCTTTCACAAATCCAGCAAGTGTCATGATGTCTGGAGAGCCTATATGAACCGGCTTGGATGTTAAACATGATAGAGGCTGGGTTGTCGGTAATTCGTCAGTAATGGTGTTGTTAAAAAGCCTATAATGCCTGTGTCACATCACTTTTTCTCACATTGTTTTTGGCTTGGATAAACAGATGAATAATCCAAGTGGTGTCCGATGTTGCCTAACACATGACAAGCAGCATTATTCATGTCATGGAGAATACATAACCACAGACTACACCAAAAGAGAACTGTCACTTGAAAAGCTGTCTTCCTCATCACTTCATTTTCCTCCTTTATATTTGCGTTATTAATCATTAGATCACCATTGGAGCAAAGCCACTAGAGATGTGGGTATGCCTAGCTAATAACTGATAAAGAAACTGATAAAGTCTGATAAGTCAGTCTTACCATTGGCTGGGACTTGTGAGTATTTTTGCAGTTCTTTCCTGCTTAGAGTCCATCATGGCTGTGGGTTTCAGAAATGGCTCTTTTAAAAGTCTTTTGTTCCTGTTCCTCTGTGTTATGGCTGCATGGAGCAATTTAGCCTAATCTAAGATAACTTCATGCAGTGTAGGGTAAATTATCTCTGAGTGGCTAAGAGGTATGAACCAGATGGGGAAGGATTTCATCACCGCATTACTCTAGAGACAGCCAAATGTATTCAACTACAAAAGAAACAAAGTGAACAAAAACTTGATAATGTCTCACATCATGAAGATTGCTTCTAGTTGAATGAGTTACTTGTTTGCAAGTATAAGTAAGGAGCTGCTTCTCTTGGATGTAATAAAAATAGATAATCTCTTTCTGCAAAAGGGATTTTTCGTTTGAGAATATCTGGTATGGGCATAGGGTTTTGAAAAATATTCTCCCATGCATCTTTGTTTCACCATTAATTAGAATTAAATCCAAAGATACAATTTACATTCAACATATTCAGTTTGGTTCTCTATCCTATTTTACAAACAAACTTTGATGTTTCTGTTTGAATGTTTAGTATTATATTTAAAATAATTCAGTGAATGATTAATGTGAACGTATAATAGCCTGTGGACTCTCAGCTTGTTTGTTAGGTTGATTCATTTGCAGTTCATAATTTGCTGATGGGACCCAGTAATTATCACTAGCTCACCTGCTATTCTTTTATACACTGTGCCCACATACCCCTCAGACAAGAGCTTATAAATACAAGCACAACACAAACCTTTCTGTAAGGGCTCTTTGTTAGCCTGTGACTAAACATGTACTCATACAGACATTTATGCAAATCACTTGAACAAAGTTGCTCCTCTCATTAATTGCTGCATCACAGTGTTGTGTGAAAATTTTTATTGTTGTGAAGAAGCTGCTGGTGTGCTGCTGGGAAGGAGCTTTGAACACAAGCTGCATTTTGTGTCTTGTCTTGCCTGTGGGACAGTAGAGCTGTCAAGATACAGGAGGAATCCATTTTCCTTCTTTCAGAGGAGCAGTTTACACACAATACTCTTAATACATTTTTTCTTTTTCCTTTTTTCTTTAAAATCAAATAGTTTATCACTTTTTACCTTCTGCAACATTGATTGTACTAGCTGATGGAGTGGATATGCCCCTTTGCTGGCGAGTGTCTGTCCAGCTGATGCCACTGAGCTCACTCAAGACTTGAAGCAAAGAGCCTCTGCAAGGGAGACGACAGCGACTCCTGATTTCTGAATGTGGTCTGCTGTCTCAGAGGTTGGATCTTCTGGGATGGAGGACATGTAGCAAAGCCACTGCTTCCTCAGGTCTACCTTTGGCAGCACAGAGAGGGGCAGCTGATGGGGAGGTTTGAGCAAGGTTCTGTTGGTGCCTCAGCTGGAGGTTCACTTTTGTTTGTTTCACAGTGTTTTGTTTTTTTTTTTTTGTGTGTGTGTATTTCTTTCCAGTTTTCTTTTTATTTTGTGGGCATATATTTTGAGGAGGCACATTTGAAAGCTCCCTAAATCAATTACACACCCCATGATACAATTTTTGCACTAACATGAATATCTCTGCTGCTAATATAGCTGGGACTGGTTTAAGAAATATTAGGCACACTGACCAACCTGCCTTCAGACCAGCCAGCTCAGTAGCTCTGCTTGCGTCGGTGAACTTTTCTGTAAACCTTACTGGCTAATTAGAATGCATTAAAAATGACAGTGCCTGTTGATTGTAGGGCTGAAAACCAGAGATTATAGTGTCATACAACACCACGCAATGTGAGTCGGTCGGCCCCCTTTGAACGCTCTTCACATCTGGCTGCCAGTGAATGGACCCACTGTCAAAGGGGCTGCTGTTGTAGTACCTGGTTCCTTATGTACTAATTACAAGCTCCGAACGCAGGAGTTAGGGGAGTCTGGGGACTTGTGGCTGGAGTTCACACGGGCTGGTGAAACAAAGGATGCCCTGTTCCTCATTACGCTCCTACACTTAATTAGGAAGTGAGTTTGTTGATCACTGGCTGTGTTAAGAATCACTCATTTATAGCAGGGCACTTTGTGATTTTTGTGAAAGTTTATTTAAATGACATCTTACACTTTGGCCATAAGGGACATGCCTTTATTTTATCTGAGTTTAAATATGGCTCTTGTAGTCTCCCAGTCTGACAGAAAGGGAAACAGGAGTGTTTTGTTTCACGGGGCAAGCAGGGAGGAGAGGGGGAGGGACCAGGGGAAACGTTTCATTGCAAGGCTCAGTTGGATTGTTTTGGGATTGGCACATCGCTGTGTGAGCGCTGGTAAGCCATTTAAAGGTTTGTGCCTTGAATTCAGAGGAGAGGGCGGTCGGTGGTGGTGGTGCCACTCTCTTGCCTTCTGGTGAGGAGTTCAAGGTCAAAACATTTTATGGGTCTGACAGCCTGCCTTGCAGAGCCTGGATGTGGAGATCTGCCAGGTCTGTGAGCTGGGGTAACGCTTTCCCCGCTCCTGCTGCCGGCTGTCTTGTCCGGAGGTCGATGAGACAGAGGTGGAGGCTGCATGGGGTCCATTGACGTTCAGCGATGTTTCATCCTTTGAGAAGCAAATGCTGCAGCAGCCTTTTCAATGCAGCTTGTGTTGGGAGTCAATTGCTTCCCCTTCTCTATTACAAGGATGCCATTAAAATCCAGTGCCACTGTAGCAGCTAGCAATTCTTCATTGCTAGAGCCAATGGAGATGAATGATGGACTGTTTTCCTCGCCCAGAAACAGAGTTCCTGGGCTCCAACACAAAGTGGCAAGGGAATCAGAAGAAAGCAGAGCGGAGAAAAGCTTTAAGAGAGAAGCCAAGTGTGAGATATAATGGAAAAAACAGAGACCCATCTGATTTTTCCATAGAAGCTCTAACTGGGATTAATCATTCATTTATGGAAAGAAATTTACTGTGATCTTTGCTCAGATCCCATACATCATTATTACTTAATTACAGAGATTTACCCAGGCACTGCTTGCTATCCATTCTCAAGCATAAAATGCCTCCAATCTCAAAGCTATTGTGTAAATTCTAGCTACATCACTGCAGGAAAATCAGGAAGCAGTGATGCAGGGGAGCCTGTGGGTGTTTTCTGGGGGTGTTTTGTAAGGAAGATTAGGTTTAGCGTACATGAAGTCAACCCACCACGCTAAACAAGAAGGTTAGGGACTGGAGGAAGGGAGCAATCCCATATTGGTAAAATCAAAAAACCCTTTTTCCTAAATTTAACTAAATTAAATTACCTTTCTACAATATTTTGTAAATTCCCTGTTTGTTTTTTTTTTACACTCACCTGATGACAAAGACTGCTTTAACCTCTTTTTGAGATGTTTATATTTCTTCCTCCCTCACCTAAAAGAGTAAAAATCAACTGATAACAGCTTCAGACTCAGCTGAAGGCAGGTAATAGCTGATTCTGAGCTTCTGCTCACATAATATTTTCCAGATGAGAGACTGAAAGTTTGCCTTGCTTAGAGGAAACCATTCATTCGATCCATAAGGAGTGCCTGGCCCCTACCCAGAACTCTGAGTGGGTTCCTTGTTGTTACTGTTGTTGTTTTCAAATAGTATCTAATTGTATATTGAGGAAAGTGGAGAAAAAAATGAGGTTAAAAAACAAGCCAATCATGTTAGTGTAGATGGTTTGCATAAAGGCTATTTTCAGTAGCAAAAACACTATGGTACTCTTGTGAAGGCAGTCAGGTAATACCGTGTTTCAGTTTGTTCAAAAGCATGAAGCGTTTGCAGATTATCACAAAGAATTATGCATTACTAACAATCCACAAGTTAAAAATAGTGGAGTATTTGATTAAGTTGCAAAAGTCTTGTTTCCAAAAAATTAAGTTCAGTCTGGAGTCTATAAACATTTACACATGCATTTAACTTCATTAAATGGCAAACAGCTGTAACTTCCTTTACAGCTATCCGTTTTTTTTCCTCTCAAAAGAGCCCTTTTGATCTGTAGCATACATGGAGTTTAGATCTTCCTCAGGTCCGGTTCCGACCAGTAGAAAAGAGGAAATTCTCCCCTTTGATTAAATCAATGCCAGTAGAGGTCTTGATCCTCCAAACACAAACTTCTGTGGGACTATGGGAGCTTCATTTCCTATTATATCCCATTGCTTCTACAGAAACTGTCCCCCACAGTAAGTGAACGTGAAACATATAAAGCAACTGAAGAAAAAGAATCAACAAAAGTCGTGGAGGGATGTCAGGCCAAATCTTCTTCCTGTACAATTTTGTGTGGTCTTTAAAATTAGATGTGGGCACAGTAGAAGGCTCCTGTATGATGACTGTTGACTTGCTCCAAGTGCTGCAGTGTGTGACATTGCAACAGTTCCTGAGCTGATACTCACACTGAGGAGATTCCCTGCTTGCTATATTGACCTGCTTCAGCATGAACCCCTCCATAATCTTGCACTGCTTGTCTGCAGAATCAGACTACTATGGGATCAGCTACCCCTGAAACCAAGATGCATTAAAACTCCAAATCACTATCTCTGCAATGTTTTCTTACCCAGCCATCAGCTGAGACATGAGACTACAGTGACTGAGTAGGATCCTCTTGACAGACATCAGTCTGTCTTGAATGCCGTTGACAACTGTCACTATTGGCTTCTACTGACCCTCTGAATCTAGCAAAATGACTTGTTTTTCTTGCTGCTTCTCATTCTGTGGTGGCTGATTCACAGACATAGTCAATTTAAAGCATGACTCTACATGTATGGTGTTAAAAATGCTCTTAAATTGGCACTATTGCCAAGGAAAATAGGCCTGGAACTAAGGTGTGAATCACAAATATATTTGTGTTTCTTTTTTTTTCTTTTTTTTTCTTTTCTTTTCTTTTCTTTTCTTTTCTTTTCTTCTTCTTCTTCTTTTTTTTTTTTTTTTGGTATTCTGTTTAAAAATATCTCTTTCAAATATTTCCTTTTCAATTGGAAGATGGTATCACTTATCTTCTCATAATATGATTTGGTTTCTCCTATGTGATTTAACCCATTAACTCTATATGTTTTTTGTGATATAAGGATAACACAAGAATAAGACAAAATGAGAAACATGGATTAAAGGTATAAGCCTTTTAAACAAGATCTTGAAGCAATCCTAGGGAAATTTCCTAACAGTTGGTTGTTGTTCTGGAGTTAATCTCTTTGCCTCAGTGAAAACATCCTCCTCGCATTATATTACAAAGCAAAATCTAACAACTAAAGCATTATTTTTCCATCAGATTCTTGTACTTCATGTATTGCCTAGCTACCAAGCAGGACCATTGCTCTAATTTCTCTTAGATGCCCTTTAATCATGAGTGTTATATTTGGTCATCTTTGGGCCCACATTTGTTGTTAGTTTACATTTTCAATTCTGGATTTGGCAGATTGTGAAAAAGTTGTGGGTAAAATCCTGTGTCGCAGCAGCAGAATTTCTGTTCTCTCAGTGTCTTCAACATTCTCTTGATGATTTTTTTGGGTAATGGCTTTACACACTCACATTGGACATGTGCTTCATCCAGCTCTTCCTGACATACTTACCGTGCTGCCAGTGGATGTTGTCTCCACAGAGTAAACCTCAACATTATCCAAGGAATACACCGCCTCTTCTATTGAAGAATGATCTAATGTTGCATTTCCCCACATATAGAATAGGAAAAAGCAGTATTTCTAGCAGGAGTATGACCTGAGGGTGACTTCTAATGGATGGCTGCTCTACATGAAGCTGGGAGTTAAGCTTTCAGTGAACTGTATTTTCACAGGAGAAGCTTTGCCTTTCCATCTGTTCCTTGGAGTTTGATTTCTAGTGTTTCATTGTGTTCATATTATCATGCAGCATTTATGTCTGGCATAGGTATTAAAATGTCTGGGTGTGCAGGTTCCATAATCCTACCATTGGCTTCATCTTTCATGGGCTGTAATACTTGGTTTGCTGTATTTTTATTGTTACCACTGTAATTGTATTGTGAGGGCTCTTACTCCAGCTCTGGCTTGTTAAATAAATAGAACATATCCTTGTGTCTCATGCCTCCACGTCTGGAAGGGATTTAAACCTCTCCTTTTGTCTGAATGTTTTGGCTAAAGTAGAATTTTCTCTTGAAAGACCCTGCAAGTTTCAGGGTATGTGTGCAGTATACTCAGTTTGCTTTCTTTAGGCTGTGAGTTATTGCAGCTTTGTTTGTTCTGGGGTGTAGGGAGTCCTGGAGGCTGGCTCTTTTTAGACACTAAAGAGGACAAATAGCCCAGGAATATGTGTCTTGATTCACGTAGCCACTGCTACAGCTCACATGTGGTGTAACTCTCCATTGTTGTGTTTCCTAAATTGTGGATTTCATAGACTGTGCTGTCTCAGGGTGGCATGTAGTAAGAACTCAAGAATTGGTGAAGAGAAAGACGGCTACTTAAACGGTGCAAGATAGTCATCAAGAATATTCTTCTAAATCTTCACCTGCTGCTATCATTCAACATGGTCTGGCCTGCTTATTTTCCACCATTCACCCAGAAATCAGCTCAAAAGATGTTTTATTTACATGAATATATGGGAATGATTCATTCTTCACATAGATGCTGATATTCAACAAACACAAGGCAATGTTTCTGTGACACCTCCTTTTGGAAGATGCTTTGCTGCTATTCTCACTTGCCTTATCAGTCTCAGTCAGAGGAAGGAGAGAAGTGAACTTTCTTCATAAAATCTGGGTGGGAAAAAACAGCTAGTCCACCTCCTATCTAAGCAATATTTAAAGTCTTTCTGGTAATATTAGTCTAAACTGATTTTAACATCCTTATGAGATGAAGTTTAAGCACTATCCTCCATCAGTCTGTTAACGTAGTTAATCTATCTTTTAGTCTTTTAAGGTGTGTAGTCAATCTGTCTTTCAGTATATTTCTCATTGCCCAGCCTACGGTTTCCTTGATTCTTTTTCTTACGTGTAAGGGACTTTTTATGGTAGACATATGCATTGTTTAAACCATTCTACTTTGCTTTCTGCCACCTTCTCTATTACAGAATTATTTCTCCCAGCCTTTTCTATGGACTGTGTGTTATAGACCTCACAACACTGTCCTCTGGGCACATGGACACAGTGCTTCATCTGAACCTTTGTCAGGGCAGAGAGAGTTTGGGGGGTTACTTCATGTGTCCCAACTTTGGCAGTCCTTTTGGACATCCCCCCAGGGTGTCCCCCAGCAGCGGGCAGCATTGTCTCATGTTCAGTTGTGGTCCAGGACAACTCCCAGCTCCTGATCACAGCCAGTCACTTCCTATCTTCTGTTTACACAGTTGTTTGTTTTTTATCTATCTGATACTTTTACTGTTTATTTACATTGTCTTGTCTTCTGCTTATTTCAGACAATCAGCCTGGTTGTAGAAATCTTCTAAAATTTGATTCCTCTCTTACTAACTGGCACAGTTACAGTCTGATATAATCTGCAAATGTAAATGAGATACACTTTTCCAGTGGTTAACACACAAATGATAATACCAAATACTGCCAAACTCCACACAGACTCTTCTGTACTTGATTGTGTGTTGGTTTATTCATGAGCTGTAAAGCCTTTGTATTACTTGGAATGAAAGATACACGTGGCATATCATGATTTATTACTAAGTTTGCATAATATAATTATGTTTAATTTATCAATATAATTTATTTACCAAACTGATCCTCCTCCAAAACATCCACATATGTTTTTTCTTTCCTTTCATCTATTTCTCTTTCCCTGTCCCGGTTTGGAGCAGCACTCTTTTCCTCTGCATATTTTGTAGTATATTGAAGACAATGGAGATTTTTTTTTTCCTTAGCTTTTTGGGACTAAATAGACTATAGAGGGGAAATGAAGTTTCCAACATCTTACAATTAGGAAGAGCTGCACAGACTGCAGATAGGTCATTCTTCAATGTATGAAGTATTGTATGCCAGAATAAACGATCACTTATTGAGTTTCATTCCTTCCTGAGCTCCCAGCTCGGACTACAAACCCAGTAGCTCCTCCAGCTTCATGGCTGGAGTTATCTGAACAAGAACCCTAGAGGATACACCTCGCACAGTGTGTGCTCAGGGAAAGACAAGCCACCAGAGGTGCCTGGAGCACAGCTGCACTAATAACCCCATCTACATGTACTTGCATGCAGAGACAGTTCAAGGCTTCTCAGCACCACCAGCAAAAATGAACTTTCCTGACCGAAGGCTGTGAAGCTGGGGGCTGGCGGAGGCTGGGGAGAGCAGGGGAAAGGACCACAGGAACAGAGTGCTCTGCTCCACAGAGGCAAGCCCGCTGCTTTTGCAGCTGCATCAGCTGGGCTGGCGGCTTCTAGGTGGGCTCCCCCTTCCTCCAGCACAGCCCTTTGTCCCCATTCCTGACTCTTCCTCTGGCGGCAGCCAGCCAGCAGTGTTGGCCCTAAGAACACTGGGGCCATGACCATTCTGAATCCTCAGAGCAGCCTGCTGTGCAACACTTGCATCGCTCGTGCCCCAGAGTTAGCCCTAAGGATTCACTGAGGAGCTGGTGGGAGAGCATCACTCTTCAAATCCATATTTAAGGTGAAATTGCATGACAGTTTTTAACATTTTGCCTGGCTGCAGTTTAGAGGCCCATCTGTATTATTAAGGGTACTGCTGTTATTATCTGTGGCACACATTTCATTGAGTATATCTGTTGTCACAGTGATCTGAGCTGTAAAAAGCGCATTCAGTTTGTCTGAATTGCCCTAGGTGTTACTGGCTTTAAGGGAGCTTCTCTGGACTTGGTCAAACTCACTTGCACATAGATATTTTTAATGTGATTAACTCTGTGGACAACTGCTGTGAAAACACAAGGACTATTCAAAACACAGCTGAGGACATTCATTACCCCTGTAGGGCCATGGCAGTGCAAAAATTTGGTGAGGACAACTCCTTATTCTTCTTTCGACATATCTGGTCTTTTCCAAGTAGGAAGAGCTCCAGTCGTCAGTGGAGGTGTTACCTTTGTGTGTGTACCACAAAGCTTTAACAGATAACTGACTTTCAGTAAACATAACAATGATTTTGGGGTATGACATTTAATTCTTACTATGAGAAAAGGACCAGGCTATATCTTCATATTACCTAAAAATTACAGTAATAATATGGCTTCATGGATTAAATCTGAATTTGTACTGAAGAGGAGGATCATTACCTTTTATTATATGGAAAACTAGCCTAAGAAAGAAAGGATAGTCTGAAAAACTTTATGGAAAAGCTTCTACCTTACAAGAAACCATGCATCATATTAATATGGTAACTGGGTTAATACACAGCAAGATGTATGCTTTTTGGAGGCTTTATTTAATGGCTTCACTGATTTCCTTCTCAGACAGAATATGCCTTAATGAAGAAGCTGAAATCTGTTCTCAGTTACCAGAATTACTCCAGGATCGATGTGTGTGAGAGGTAAGTTTTGAACTGACTTTTTTAAAGCAATGGACAACTTCCATTATTTCTTGTGAAAATTGTGTGACCTTGTTATCAAACATGCAATTTATAGAATCATAGAATCATCTATGTTGGAAAAGACCTTCAAGATCATCAAGTCCAACCATCAGCCTGACCTGCCAATAAGTGAAGTATGTTTTAATAAGTATCTGTAGTCATTTAGCAAGCTCCTAAGGACTAGCAGTGATCTGCAGACAGAAGTTTGGAAATGTCTTAATCTGTTTACTGGATTGCATACTTGTCTCATTGTTTTGTGTTGTTCCATCTGGTGTTCATAGCCTTTTTCCCTAGTATCTCAAAATTTGCAGTTGCCAGGATGTTAGAAAGATCTCTCTTCAGATCCCATTTCTGCAGTTTTTTTAGTCCGGCAAATATGGACACTAAATTGACAAATGAAATTTCCAAAGATATTCCATTTTGATAGAGTAATTTTTGCCTGTCAGTGAAAAAAAGTCCATTAAAAAAATACATTTAAATTCATTAAGGAAGAGTATGGTGTTTTTTTGTTTTTTTTTTGTTTTTTTTCATCTTAACATTTGCTCCCTTGCAGAAGTGTCTAGGTGAAATGGGTCTGCAATAGTATGACAGTATAAATTGTCCCGTGGAAGAAGAAGACAGGAAGAAAGTGGAGGAATAGTCAGTTTTCACAACGGAGGAGAGTCTCTCAAAGTCTGTGCAGGGATCCAGGCTCTTCAGTATATTCACAAAAGTTCTGAAAAAAAGCAAGAAGTGACATAATTAGGTTTGCTGATGGTGCAAATGGTTCAGGACAGCTGAATCTAAGGCTGTTTACAAGATTTTTGGAAACATTTTGCAACATTGACTGGTTGGTAACCTGATGAAATTCTACCTATAGGAAAAAAAAAAAAAAAAAAAACTATGTCTTGCTATACATGCAGTAATGACAGACTCTATAGATTTATTGTTGCCGTGAAATAAAAGCTTCGGGAATTATTCTGGGTAGGTCTCTAAAACCTGAACTCATTGCTGCAGGATGTTATGGAAATCAGATGTAGGAATGAATTCTCTAGGGACTGAAATATATTCAAGGGACATGTACTATTTAAAGGCTATTTAGGACTACTGCACCTAGGCATCTCGTGTCTCAGGCCCCAAAATGCTGATTGCTGGAGACAAGGGAGGATATACCAGGAAAGATAATAGTCAGCACTTGATTATTTATTTTATATATAGCTGTTCCTCACATTTCTTGTAAGAATGTGTTCCTGAAACAGACAGAGACAACCAGCCTGACAAGATGACTTATCTGGATGGAGAATGGCCATTTTCTGCTTTTATGGGCTTTATCTAGCTTATTCCTTTGTCACGTTTCCAAAGCAGTGCAGCCACAGCTGGAAAAGGTCTAGCAGGGAGCATGTTGTGCAATCTGAGAATTTCCAGTTTGGGTCCGCCTCAGGAAATATGACCCAAAGTGGAAGTCTGTCAAGTTTCAAACCCACTTGAATGAGAATCATCATTAAATAGACAAATTCTAAAATGACTTTGAAAGCCGTCTGAGATAATACATAAATATCCTGCTTTGTCTTCCTTTCCAGCTGAATTATGCAGTTGCAATCTGCAGAAACAGAAGCCCAGGCAAATTCAAACCGTACTGAATTTGGACTGTTTCTTTCTTCCTCTTTTTGGTGAACAAGAAAATTCTGGATTTACTCACTTCATAAACACTATACCCTTTGAGATACTTTGACCAGCTTCTGTTTGTAGCATGTTTGAAACTTTGATCTGGATTAGCTGTGCTGTATAAATTTGAATGAAATAAAATCCTTTCTAACCAAAAAATTAATGATATACTTAACCACAAAAATGCTAAATTGCTTAATACGGAAAAAATATTTCTTTAGTTATGGATAATCAAACATTTTTACCTGCCAAAGATAATAAGATATATTATAACATGACTATTACTAAGAAGTAATACATTATTTTTCATAAAAGAATTCTGTACAGAAAATCTGGATTTTTTTCTTCTGTTCTTCACCACTTTTCCCTCTTTTCATTTTTCCCCCATTGGTGGCACTTGGTAAAAGTGAAGGAAAGGGAAAATGATAATCTGGAAGCTTACAAAACATAAACATTGGCAACATTTTCCAGTTAACAAAATAAGAAAGAAGAAGCTACAGAATTCTGGCGCAGCATTGGTTCTTATTAATGGCTGTTTTGTTGGGAAACTATTGTTCACCTCTAAAAAAGAAATAGTTAAACAAACTGCAGATGGTTCAATCTTAACATCCTCGCTTAGTTCCAACTGTGCCTTGGAGAACTGCAAATGAAGCGGCTGTTTACACAGGCTTTTCCCTACTGCAAAGAAACAGCACCAGCACAGTCATGGCAGCTTTTCCCAATTCTTCCTCACACAGGACTCCTCCAAGAGTAGTTTTAGATCAGCCGGGAGCCTGAGACTGGGAAAGAACACAGTAAGCGGGCTGTGCGACTGTACTCCATTTTGCTTTGCCCTGCTGAACTCTAGTTACCAGAAACCCGGCATACAGCCGTGGTACAGTTGGGATCCATTTTTGTCTGGGAGATCCCCCTTCTTTAGTGGAGAACCTGGTGGCACAGCTAAATCCTGCAGTTGGTCTACCATTTATTGACTGGTTCAGAAAAAAAACACCACAGTGAAGGAAACTGAATACAGACTTTCCTCACTTTGAAAGGGATACAAAATAGCTTATGCTTAAGACGCAGGAGAGAAAATAGTCAATGAGCAAAGCATGGAGGAGAACATCACAAATGTGAAATTTTCACCTCCATGCATAAGCAGTGCTGAAGCCTTACGTGGCAGGTCGGGTAGAGCATGTGCGTAGGTGTACGGAGCCAGGGACCCCACAAGTTTTCTTGTTCTGTGACTAAGATGGCAGTGGGATTACAGCATTGCTTTAGGGTGTCAGGTGTCAGGGAAAGGCTGGAAAGTGTTTGTTCCTCTCCTCTAATCCCTTTGTAGTGATCCAACAAAAAATCCCACACATTTTCAACCTTTCATGTGAGGAGGGAGCCAGGAAATTTCCCAGATGGATGTCTGCACTGGGCTAAAGTTTTCTCTTGACAACAGTCTGAAATAATGGACTTTATTTAGAAGTAATGATTTCTTAAACTAATAAAAACTTTTTTTATTTTTATTTTTATTTTTTTAAGTTTCAGTATACAGCTGTAGATAGTTGTAGATCTTTCAGTTAAGATGAAATGCAATTGTTTTATTTATTTATTTATTTATTTATTTATTTATTTTAATGGGGACCATGTTCTGAAATTAATTCCCTTTAGTGTATGTAAGACTGACCTTTAGCTTTGGTTTTCATCCAATAGCTTGTGAAGATACAGCTGCTTTTGGTCATTTTTATGAGAGAAAGTCTAAATAATGTTTTACATCTATTAGACTAAATAGAAGAGAAATTTGGAAGTGATTCAGTGATGCCAAAAAATAGAAGGATATATGCAGGAATGTAAATTATATGCAGGGATGCTATGGTTGTAAGAATAAGTGAGAGCAGCTGTTATAGTGGGAAACTAGTGCTGCTCTTTGTCATTGATGACTTAGGCCAGGATTCCCTGGGCATGACCATGCCGCTTGGAGAGAATCTGAGCTGATGGGTCTGCAATGGTGGCACACAGCTGTGTGGTCCCACTGGCCAGTTGTGGGGTGGCACTGCCAGACGTGTAGTGTGCCACACATGGACAACCAGCTACCGGGGCTTGTTGGCTCAGGGGCAGCACCATGTGAATGCCGTACCCTGATCCAGGGTTTGACCTGGTGCCCTTCAGCTCTACTCTGTCATCTCATCTCGGTGTTCCAGAGGCTGAGTACAGTACACAAGGGAAGGAGAAAAATTATTCTCCTGATCCATGCAGGAGTACTGAGCACAACTGGGTCTTTGTATCCTTGACGTAAAATCCCCATGGGCTGTGTTGTTAGCATTGCCCAATTTCTCCTGATGGGTAAAGAGGAGAAGAGAGGGCTTCTGTCCAGGTCCAAGGGCTGTTTGTGTTGGCTGATGTCTGTAACCAACCACATGTTGATGCTGCATAAGCAGATTGCAGTGTTGTTTGTTCTCTCCTCCTGAGTGTGTGCACTGGAGTTGGAGCTGCAGTGGCCATGGCAGTGTTCATGTTAGATTGACTTTTGTGGATGGTTTCCATTCTTTCAGTGAGTACAGGGAGTTATTACAATAACCTCTCAGAAAGACAACAAATGCAAAATAAAGTAGTTCAAAACCTTCTTAAATCTAGCTTCTGCTCTGTAACAGCAAGAACTTACTCTGGGAGGTATTATAGGGTTTTAACTGACTTATCCATTTGTTAGCCTTTGGTGGAATTATATGGGAAGGCTGGGAGTAAGGGGTCTTATTTATTAATTCACAGTTCATTGGATTAACTTTTTTTTTTATTTTAATAGACAAAAAAAAAAATCTTACTGGAAGACCGCAAGTAAGAAACATATAAAGCTTTTGCCAAAAATCTGTCTTGACTGCTTTGCCTATGGCAAATTATGAAGTATAAAATGGTTCACAATGAACTGAGACTTTCAAGAGGAGGGTTTAAGAAGAGCCCCGGATTTTCAGTCACATTGTTGCATGCTTGATCTTCCTTTCACTTTTGCGGCAGCTAAATGATCACGACTCCCCTGTTAGCAGGGGAGCTGGAGAGCTGTGACACCGGCAGGAAGGGTCAGAGTGCCTGGCTCTGTCTGTCTGAAATGATTGAACTATATTTTTTGTTGTGACTTGATTATTGCGGATACTGATTAACCATCAGTACTTGGGAGGCAATGAGCAGAGAGCTCACTGCTTATTTAATTGGACATTAGCACATCAGCTGAAATGGTTCTAGCACTGCAGTGCCATACTCGATACATGAAGGAATGCTAAACTAAAGGTCTATTTCCTCCTTTTCAGGCACACGCACTATTCCCAGTAACCCAATTATACGGCTTTCTTCACACTTTATCCATAAAATGCTACTAACATCAAAAACAAGTGAATCCTTACATCCTGCAGTTTTATAGCTCATAAAGCCAGCTTTACCCATTTTACCGAAAGGAGTGTGCAGCCAAAAACAGGACAAAGTCAATGAAAAAAAGAAGTGTGTGTGTGTCTGGCTCTGTATATGAATTATGACTATTCAAGGGAAAAAAAATTGGAATGATTGCCAAAAAGCCAAGTGTGTAAAGGGACAGCTGGAGTTTTATGCTGGGGTTTACAATGCATTACTGTTCAATAAAAAAGGAGTCCTTTACAACAGCAGCTCACACATCACATGATACATAAGCTACCTCTGAATACAGAGCACCTTCTTCAAAGGAAATGTCATTTTCTATTGAATCTGTTATTAAAGGAACAGTAGGTGATCTAGCTAGAATGGTGTGGAAAAGATCTGATTCCAATGCTTATAATGGTTTGGTAGTGGACATACTAGCCACAACAATCCTTTCCTTCCCATCACATTGCTCATGTCTCAGCACTTAACCTCTTTCTCTTTTCAAGGGCAACAGGCTTTAAAACCCAGGCCAAGGTTTTCAGATTTGGCAAGAGCGAATAGCTGTTTGGGTGCTCACAATGAGGGACAGGGAGAGAGGAAGGAAGAAAAGGAGGGATGCAAGTTGAATCTTTGCCCACCAGGAAAGCTGGCACTGGTCATGCCCAAACTGTCTAAGAACCCTGAATTTTCGGAGGTGTAATGCCTAAAAAAATTTTTTCTCATAAAGCCAACTGAGTTCTGTGGGATAAGGTGCCCCCCAACACCTCCTTTGCTGTTTTGTACTCTGCCTGCTTGCAGAAATGGTGGTTATAGATGTAAAAGCTCCATGTTTCTTCCCTGTGACTGCTTGTCCAAACCTGGGGACACCAAGAGATATCCTGGAATAGGAGGAGAAAGAATGGGAGACCAGCAAGCAAAAGAATAACAAAGTTCAAAAGAAAAACTGGCAGAGTTGGGACAAAAAAATGTTAGGGGATGATAAAGATCTATGGCTCATGGATGGTTCTTGATGTTCAGAAAAGAGTGAGGTTGTAAGGACAGCAACAAAGAGAGGTATTTGTCTGGTCTGCCCACAGATGTTTAACCATAAGAAAAGATTTCTGCTTCCCTGTGTAAACAGATCAAACGAGGCTTGCAGAGATCCTATAATGCTTATGTTGTTCATCCATCCTATGCTACTATCTCCTTCTGTTGTCCCCAGGTTTGATCCAGATCCATCTCCCTTCTGCAGGTGCAGCTGGACCTTGGCTGAGATCTGTCACTTACCCGAGCTGCCCCCTTATACTTGCTGGTATTTCTTTACATATCTGCTGATTTCAAGGTTGTCTACTTGGGTCTGATGCAAAGCAAAACCTCAGAGTACTGCTATCCTGTGTACTGCTTCTAGAGAAAACAGCATTTATCTTGTCACTGACTTTCTATTTTACCACTATTGTATATCCTCAGATTCTTTAATTTCTCATTCTCTCTAAAAGCTAGCATTCCCTAATGATAAGCCCTATGTACAGAGGGTCAAAACTTGAAGAATTATAAGCATTCATGAGTTGCCTATACTATTCAAGATATTCAATTTTCTTTCAATAATTCCATGACTCCTTGAATAATAGGAGCATAAGTACAGCTCAGCTTTGGTACTTGCAAAAAGAACCAAAGTGGTAGAAAAAAAGCAGAATTTGTGGTCTTGTAGATTCTGACATGAGGAATAGGAAAGCTCCTATATGATAAATATCACAGCAAGGTGTGATAGAGGAGCATAGATGCAATAAGTAACAGCTTCCTGCAAACAGTCAGAGAGCTGAGAAGAACTGTTTTTGCTGTATTTATGATCAGTGCATAGAATCTTGCTCAAAATGTTGCTTTTGAACAGCTATGTTTCATAGTCATCACAGTATACTCAAATTATATATATATTTATATATACACTTTTTTTTTTTTTTTCCCCCATGGAGAAACACGGTAGTGTTTAACTACATGAAAAGAGGTTTAACTAAAATGAGGAAGTTTCTTAAAAAGAAATAGAAAGGAAGAGCCAAAAAAGTAGAATACTTACAGGTGGCATGGGTATTTTTTGAAGAGGTTCAGTGTAACTGTGTATCAACAAATAAGAAAAACAACTTTGAAAAAAACTCAAAGGGAAAAAAAAGCCAATTAAACAATGGTGGAAATAAGGCTGTTTGGTGAGGGAGGCTATCAGAAGTAAAAAGAAACTTTCTTCAAGGAGAAGAGGCTGTGCCCAGACATGGAAAACAGGCAAAGGTAACCAGGGTTTCCAGGCTAACTGGAAACCTTCAGAAAAAAAAAGAAAAAAAAAAGAAAAAAGAAAAAGAAAAAAAAAAAGCAAAAGGAAAAAAGAAAAAAGGAAGAACAAAAAGGTCTTGAGGAAGAACTTTTAAAGGCAAAAAATTAATAATAACCCCTTTTTGCAAACACATCTATCTTCCAAATTGTCTGAAAAGCCAATGGAAGATGAAAGGATAATGGAAGCGCTTGGGGGAGATAAGGACCAGCACAAAGCTAAATTAATTGTTTGTATCAATGCTCACAGAGGAAAAGCTTAGGGAGTTTCTCACAGCGGATGAGTCACAGCAGCTCCCTCCAGTTGTGGTTTTGTGATAGGCTTAAGTGGATCTGAATCCACGCTGCTTCCAAAACGGGCAGTCCTGGTGTCTCCACATTGACCATGTCTGTGCCATCCTGGTCCCTCTCTGGTGCCAGGATTAGCATCCTTGCAGCTATAGATGTGGCCAGATCAAGAAGCAAATTCCATTAACAATCATGCATTGGGTTTTAAGACAAAACAAATTGAGTACTATTTATTTTTATTTATTTTTATTTATTTATTTTTATGTGGTGCATAGTTAAATGGTGCTATGGGATCTAACCCACAGTTAAATGGGTGCTATCCCCCCTGTTACAGGGATCTGAAGTACACGCAGGTTCCAAAGGCAGCTGGTGAATTTGTGAAAAGGCCAGTCCAGGGAGAATAGGTTTTCTAATCAAGGAATAACCAGGTCAATAAATTGCATCGTCGCAGGAAGGTATATCAAGGAGGAACAGTTCAGTGCTTGCTCTGGTCTTATGAACTTCCTAAAGTATCTCCTATTGGCCTCTGTCTGGGCAGCAGGGTGAATGAACTTCTGGCCTGAAGTATACCATCATACTCTTTATTGCACCAGACAGAAAGTAACAGGAGCCAAAGGGCAGCTCTCTTTACATTTTGCGATTTTAGGCCAGTCTTGGAAGAGTTAAAGATGCAGCACTTTTTCTGGTATCACCTACTTGAATGTATCTTGTATGTAGAATAAATAAGGTGGTGATTGCAGAGGTCAGTTAGTTTTTCAAGTTTAAAATTTAACATGTTTTGATAGCATTTTCATAGAATAAAAAAAGAAAGAAACAACGTTTTCTTCTGTAACCTACTCTTCTGTCTCAGTGTAAAAAGAAATTGAAAAGCATGTACCTTTTATTCTGTGCAAGCAGACAGGAGGGTATCACTGCACTCTCCCAGTGACTGCAGTTAACAAAACCTGTCCTTTTCCCCTGCAAAATAAATCTTTTGATCCAAACTGAGACTAAACAAAGATTTCTCTGTTTACTTTTGGAAGCACTAAGCATCAAGACACTAACACCAGGGGATAATCTATTAAAGAAGCTTTCTTTGTGTTTAAGTCCAGCCTTTGTAGAAGACTTTGTCAACAAATCTCACTAAAATATTGCTATATTACCTTAGTTTCCTGGTGGCAAAAGTGCATTTGTAAATGTTCATTGGTGCTTAATTGTGTTGGAAACAAAAGAGAATGAAAGGAGTAAGAAGGGTGCATCTGGAAATGTTTCTATCAGCAGTTCCCCCACAGATAAGGGCATTAGATTTCTGCATCTCTTGTGCGTGCTTGATTACTTCATGTTGCAAAAGCTTCAATACAAGGTACAAGCACCCAAAGTTTAGGCAATTTTCTTCATGACTCACAGGTTCCGTGACCAATGAAAATTTACTGTTAGACAGAAGAATTAAGCCTGCCACACACTTCCAGACCTGAGGCTGCAGAAAATATCAGCTGCAACCCACGGGCTAAATAGTTGCACAGAAAGGACAACAATTGATTTCAGCTACTGGATCCCTACAAGAGACTGAGGCTTATTAGAGTGCAGAAGAATGAAAGCAGATGGGAGATTTAAACTACATCAAGTGATTTAAAGATGCATGGATGAGCCTTTTATTACAGAGGATGATTAATGATGCATCAGCAGCTAATGCTGACCACACTTGTAAGAATTAATTTGAAGGCCCAGTTAGAGCTAAACTGTTACTTAGTCCCAGGCTGAGAAAGAAAATCCAACCATTTGTCCAGGGGCATCCAAAGGTTTCAGATAGTTACCCGAAAAAGGAAACATGCTTATGCCTGGCTTTACTGTGTTGTTTTTAGCGTGTCTGCCTCTCGTTTGTTCTTACATGTTTACTTTTCCTCCTTTTTAATGTAAACTGCACCACCGGCCTCAGAACAAGAGTCAGCATATGAGGCTCAGTAAGAGACTATATTGATGTAGGCCATAACTTTAATACTTGAACAATTTTACAAATATTGTCTGCATGGACTGCAGTCTGTATCTCAGACACAATAGCAGTACATTGGTGCTGTTGCTCCTGCTGTGGTGCTCACGTCAGCATTCTCGACAAAGATGTTTTATTTACCTTCGAGCTTGCACAAACAATCCAGAAGGTGCCAGCAGTGTCTGCTCTCAGGTCTTTCACTCTTACCTCCATCAAGTCCTGGAGGCAAGGAGAGGGATTTACTGCATGTAGATGTGTTGGCTTGTTTTGATGATACATGCGGTGGAAAATCCAAATTCAACACCTATACAGCCACAGGCAAACGGCAACAGTATTTCCACCATGAGTACTACAGCTTGTGGAAGAGTTTTACTAACTATACATGCCTATTGCGGATGGGGTGAAAATGAAGTATAACCCTAGCATACTCACTAAATAGACAATCAAGACTTGTTTTCTTTCACACTCTCTGTCTCTCAAAGATCTAGCACTCTGCTAATGAGACTAATGGATTTTTTTCTCCTATTTCTAAGTCAGCATGTGGAGCTGGGGTTTTGAAATCCCAAGAAATGGTGGTTGAAACTGTCATTCCGTGAATCTGACACCGATGTTGTCAAGGATTGCTCCAAGCATTCTGGTCTGAATTTTCCTACTGCTCTGCCTCTGAAAACTCATAAATACTTACCACAGCAAGTGCATTCTGCCTGGGGATATATTTTTTGACACCAACCTCTTAACAACAACTCCAGCAAAGCCCTCTTGATCTTTTGTGAGCCATTGGCTACCCAGTGATCCTCTTTCTCTTACAATGACTAGGTTTGCAGCTTTGATGGTGTTGATCTCCTTCAGGATGCTCCCAGCTGAGGCTGTGTTAGCTCATGATTCCGTCTCAAATTTATTCCAAATGTGTGACAGCCAAATGATGGTGACATTTAATTTGCTGCTGTTGTTCTAAGGGCTGTGGCTGGACAAGTGGCCCTGTACATATGCCTCTGCAATATTTCACAGACCAAACCCCCTAGTCATCCAAAACCCACAGGGTTACTGTCACCTCCAGGGACTTACATTCAAAATTATCCTCTAAACTGAGTTACAGGTTTTGGAAATACAGTCTCTGAGAGTCAGATAACAAAATGCATGCTGGATGCAGAGCACAGCAACATGGGGAGGCAACTTCTCTGGACACTTATTTGCAAAAAACATAACTAGGGTTGCTTTACCTAAAACAATCAACCAGGTTTGCATCCAGGCCTTCCACTTTGATCTCTTGTTCTGGATTTTGTTCTGGGTTGACACTACTGGTAGCAGATAGTCCAGATTTTGTTAGTGCAATGCCATGATCAGATGTCCACATCTACATGGGATGGCATTATGGAAAATGAAGGCTTAGGAGGAAACTGGACAAGACACATAACAGCTTAGCTGTGTCAGCTCTTCATACATTTCAGAAAGTTGTCACATTGCTAGCACAGATACCTGGTTATCAGATACCACATATCTATGCTATGCTATCACTAGCATAGATACCTTTTATAAATATATATTTATATTTATATTTATTTATATTTCTATATATAAAGCACCTATCACCATATTGATAAACACTCTTTGGAACCACTCTGATGGCAGGGGTAAGAACAGGGCTTAGCCTGTTTTTACCTCAGCACTTCTGTTTCCAACCAATTAAAAAAAAAAAAAAAAAGCCACAAGACTTTGTTTTCCAGATACCTGGAAACTGCTCCACGCGCCATTTGGGCAGCTTGATATAACCAGCTTCTTGATGCTTCCCACACATTCCTGATCTCCTGGACAAAAGAAAGTCAACCCAGCCAAGGATATTTCATCAACAGACTAAGACCAAGTTTCTTATGTAGGCTGACTTCTGCTTGATGTCAGGCTTTTTACTGGCTGACTCATACATTAAGTTCTGCTTCTTTTGTTGCATTGTTTTGTTTTGTTTGCTTTTCCCTTTTCCAGGGAGACTGCCCAATGAGACTTTGGAATTGACTCATATTTTGTTACAGGGGAGTTGAAATACTTTACAGCCAGGACGAAGGCATTTGAAATTGTATATTGTGAGAGCATGCTATAATCTCTATATAACCAATATTAAACAAAGAGGTAAACTTTTGGATGTCTACCACTTGTGCTGTATGGCTACAACTAATAATAGTACAGATTTCTTGTGAGATGTATTCTGCTACCATAAAGTTTGTTTTCACAGCAACAGAATGAGGTACATGCACTGAATTAACTGTAGAAATTTTGTGTAAGAGAAGTGTCCTTACCAGAAATCTTTCAAGCTTTCTATATTTACCAAAAACATTTACAGGAACGAAACAACTGTGTGTTTCATTTTCACAGAACTGGAAAGCGCTCTTCTCTCCAAGGTTTTTGTGTTCTTCAGAATACTCTCCTGCAATACTTATTTTTGTGCACCTGGCCTTAATGTGAGAAGTGAGGGATAAGTAGTGAGAGGAAGAGCAAGAACCTTACACATATACCCCCACTGAATATTGTGCCCCATCCCCTGTGAGTGTCCTAACTGCTACAGACATGACCTCTGCTGAGGTTACTCTCCCCTATCAGTTTCCTTCCTTAAAAGCTTGGATACACTCCTTCTCATCCCTGTCAGGTTTTGCATATATTCTTGTTCATCATTGCCCTTTGTACTGCTGACAAGAAGTTGCCCTTCTGGCGGATATCTGAGTTCTGATGTTTCATCTCCCTTCGTTTACTTTGTGGTCTGTGTCTCTGCCAGTTTTTGTTTGACCTGGGACACGTCCATTCCTGGACAATAACATTTTCTTAGGCTGCTTCATTGATCTTGCAGCTCAAAGAGAAGAAAGTAGTTTCATTTACAGTATTAACAGTTGAGAACACTAAGACTGATGATATGAAATGATGAGCAAAGTCTTGTGAAAATTATCTCATTTCATTTAACTGTTCTTATGAGCATCTCACTAAAACTGACATTAGAGGGACAGAACCAGTTGGATCTAAAGGTGACTTTCTAGCTGGGAGTTGTAGCAGTTCACTAAACTTATTTCAATATCAAGACAACCAAGCCTATACAAAGGTGTTTGCCACATTTCCACTTTCCTTTAACTTCCATACTGAATTTAGTGGAAGAATTCAAATAAGTAAGTTTTGTGCTTATGTTATTGTTAAATTATTTGTTAGTTAAACAGGAAGCACTAAACACCCCTCTTTCTGTCTTTGAAGGAAGTTCAGACAATTGCATTTGTCTTGCTGCTCAGATGAACTTACCACCACACACAAACTTAATAGAGCACATGTTGAATAACATTCACAGTACCCGAAGAAGCTAGCTACATGCTGGGATCAGTGTGAACCCGAAAGTGGATATGAAGGTTTATTTATTCTTATTTCTCTTTTTGAATGGCAGGGGGGGAAGAGATTTCTTTCTTTCTTTTTTTCTTTCTTTCTTTTTTTTTTTTTGAACAGTAAACAAAATAAGATATCCACATTCACCTTAGTGAATGGACGGATGTTCCCCATGTTGTAAAAATAAGCAGCAGTTGATGGCTGAATGTGTGGCCGTAATAAGATACATCTATATATCACATGTGTTTTCATGACACAAGATGAGAGAATAAAGGCCTGAGTCTAATTCAGGAGGAACTCCATGGAAATCAGCAGAGCCAGCTCTGGAAGGTTATTTACGCTGCTGTTTCCAGCTGATGTTTGGTTGCATGGTCTAAATCACAACAGTACGGATTACCCATTTCTAAAGTCCTCAGGAACCTCCTTCTACTTCCTGCCACCAGCAACTTATGCTTACATGGTGCTCTCCTTGCCACAAGATCACCACCTTCTTTTCACTGTGACATGCCAAAATCTAAACAATAATTATGTTCTTGTATGCTACATCTGATTTTTATCATGCCAATCATTGTCTCATTGTTTCTGTGCATTGTACCTTTTGACAGTTCTTTTGGGGCAGTAATTGCATGCTTTATGGACAAAAAACTTACAAACTGAGTTTGCATTTCCAGATGCTACAGAAATAATTACAGTTGTGATGAAAATTTTCTTTTCCAAGTCTTGTGTTGAATCAGGACTTAAGGACTGCATTGCTATTGCTTGTGTGGAAACACTTGGGCACAGAGTAGAGGTGAAATATTTTTTCCTGTGGACCTTTCTTCACGGAAGGAGAATTTCATCAAATGCACATGCTAGGGTCATCATTTGATGGATATGGTGGGATTGATCTCACTGACTACCTGTTGTCCAGAAAGTAAGTATGTAATGTAATCTAAACTTTTTGGGCTCTCTCCATTGTTGGTGGAGAGCATTGTGGTCTTTCAGGAAGTGTTTCAACTCACTCTCTTAAAATGGAATGCATTACCCATCTGTCCCTTTGATGACTATAGACTATTGAGTCACTACACTATTGTGTAGTTTAGACTAGAAGCCGAGCATCCAAAGAACAAAAATTGGGCTAAATGAATCCCAGCCCATATCCCTGGTACAGAACAGAACAGAGTATCTCAGGTTGGAAGGGACCTACAAGAATCATCAAATCCAACTCCTGGCTCCACACAGGGCTACCTAAAAATTAAACCATATGTCTAAGAGCACAGTCCAAATGCTTTTTGAACTTCAGCAGGCTTGATGCCATGACTGTTTCCCTGAGGAGCCTGTTCCAGTGCCTGACCACCCCCTCAGTGAAGAACCAGTGAATTATGTTCATGGTAATTGGATTCCATCTGCTGGGATCCTTACCAGACTGGAGGAGTCTGGGGTCAGGGACATAGAAACTAAATCTAAAATGAGAACTTTCAGTGAATTTGGGGGAAAAATGCAAGCCAGCTTGCTTTGAGATTATCATTCTTTAACCAGGTGCAGAACAAGCTGGAGTCAGGAACTGCCAAGCAACATTTATAACCTGTAATAAATACTTTGTAAAATTAAGATTGATTTTTCTATTTTAAGGGTTGATATTGCTAAAGAAACCAGAAAGATAAAAAGCCAAGCAACTGTATTGGGTTTATGTGGCATGGGTTTGGTAGCAGAGGGGCTGCAGGGGTGGCCTCTGTGAGCAGAGCCCAGCAGCTGCCCCATGTCAGAGAGGAGCCAGCTCCAGCCGCCTCCAAAAGGGACCCGCTGCTGGCCAGAGCTGGGCCGTGAGCGATGCTGGCTGTGCCTCTGGGAGAGGCACTGAAGAAAGGGAAAAAGCTGCTGCGCAACAGCAGCTGGGAGAGAGGAGTGAGGAATAAGAGAGCATCAGCCCTGCAGGCACCCAGGTCAGTGCAGGAGGAGGGCAGGAGGGGCTCCAGGCGCCACAGCACAAGTTCCCCTGCGGCCTGTGGAGAGGCCCATGGAGGAGCAGGCCGTCCCCCTGCAGCCCATGGGGACCCCACGGAGCAGATCTCCACGCTGCAGCCATGGAGGAGCCCCCATGGAGCAGGTGGATGTGGCCTGAAGCAGGCTGCGGCCCATGGGAGCCCCCGCAGGAGCAGGCCCCAGGCCGGAGCTGCAGCCCGTGGAGAGGAGCCCCCGCAGGAGCAGGAGGCCTGGCGGGAGCTGCTGCCCGTGGGGGAGCCGTGCTGGAGCAGTTTGGTCCTGAGGGATGGGCCCCATGGTACGGACCCACATGGGAGCAGTTCTGGAAGAGCTGCAGCCTGTGGGTAGCCCACGCAGGCCCAGCTCGGGAAGGACAGCAATGCTTTTTATAAGCTAGCAAAAACAAACAAACAAACAAACAAACAAAACCCATATTCTTTTACATCCGGGGCATTGTTGCTCTGTCTTTTTATAGCAAACTGAGAACTACAAAATCTAGCAAAATCTGAGAACTACAATGCATGGTCTAAAATTTACTGAAACATTGCCTCAGTGCAAGTGGGATTGTTAGTTTCATTCCTACTAATAGAGCCCTCCTTTCTGTGCCATACCTAGTCCCCTCTCTTGATTTCTGTACAGAGGCACAAAACATACAATTTTCAGAATATCTTGAGGAATCTGTATGTGGATAGGTGAGGTGTTTGATCTGCAGCATGCAACACCAGCTGGCTGTGAGCTGCAGTGCTTCCAGACCAGACTTGTTCTCCAGTCGGACAGCAAGAAACGCAGGTGGACCGGATGCACAGCTGTCTGCACCTGGCTGTCTAGACGTGGTGTTCGTATGAGCTATCATCTGTGTTGATAGCATCCATTGCCCTTCAAGCGGCCCCTTTGAAGACCACAGTCTTCTTATATTTTTGCTTTATTTGTTTATAGTGTGGCCCCAAAGGATAAAAGGATAACTGAAATTTTGTTTTAGAACACAACGTAGCTTGCAGCAACATTGTAAAATGGAAAGGCATTGCTGAGTGTTTAGCCTCCTCACTCTCTTGCTGTATTGCAAAACCTGCATGGTTATGGGTTCAAAGCTACTGAACTAAAGAAACTAGCCATAATGCACAGTTATATCTCCTTGCCTGCATGGAGTTCATCTAACTCAGATCCTAAGTTCTTTAAGAAGACAGCCAGGCTTGGGTCTGATCCAGTGGAACTGGGTTTAATATGGTGCCTTTTGCACCAGGATCTCAAGCAGCATCACTCTGTCCTGGCTTCAGGAAGAATATCTGTGACTGATGCTACTGTAAGCATCCTCATCCTCAGACTCAGCCGGGAACATTCTACCCTTTCTTTTAGTAGGCACTCCCTCTGTTTTTAAAATAATGCACATTTATTTATTTATTTTGTGCTTTGTTCTGTCCATTGATTATCTTTCCAATTCTGTCATTAATTTCAGATGTCTGTTTAGGTGTTTTTGTCCATCTACAAAACCTGAACATTGTTTTGAATTCGATTATGCGTATGTCCATCACCAATGCTGGCCTCATAACACTCATTCTGATGTGGATAACACTCTTCTGCACAAGAAATAACATTGTATGACATTTAATCTGTTCAAATGTCTGATTACATTTATTGATATAAGTTGTTATTAATGTCTTTAGCGTCTTGACCTCATCCAAGATTACAGCTATGGAGTCTTCTACTAGCTCTTCTTTATTTCTTTCTTACAGTCTGTGGCAACTTTTTATATTTAATGTATTTTTATATTCTCCTGGTACCTTATGTCCCGAAGACACTATCAGCATATTTTATTTACCAGAGAAATGGATAGTTAAGGGGACTTAGCAGATAATTAATTGCTTGGGGAAAAGTCTTGGGAAAGAAACTGAGCATGAGGAAAAGAGAGAGACATGGGAAATTAGTTATATATCTCCCATGTGTATTTTGCACTAGAAAAGCTTTAACAAAAACACTCCATAGAGAGTATCTGTCTCCAGCTAAGATAAAACATATTTTCTAATCAGGAAGTTTCATATTTAGTAGTTGTTGGAAACAGAGAGAAAAACCTGCTTTTTGCATACATGTTGATCACATCTAGAAGGCTAACTATTCCTTGTGGATGTGATCAGAAAAATTACTGCCATAGTATATCTTCAGATACCTTGTTTGCCTTCAGAATATTTCTCTTAAAGAATTTTCTGAGACTGTAGTGAGAAAAACTGCATTTTTTTGTTGTGTGCTAAGTTACAGTTTGCAGAAATGTGGAAGAGTCACAGCCTTCCAGTTACCTCCTGTAAGTGTGAAGTTGTAGTGCCTGAGGGACAGCCTGGTGATGCAGAAAATATCTCAGCCCCTCAAGAGGCAAAAAAAGAAGAGATATTTATTAACAGAAATTTCATTTCTGAGTTATGTAGAAAGGGCAAATGCTCTTCATGTTATCAATCTGACACCTTAGTCTAATCTTCTGAATATGAATAATATCAAGTTCTTGCATACGTAAGTCAAAATAATGATAATAGATGTATTGCTTTCTTTGTAAGACATGTGGTGTAAACTTCCTTCCTAAGCTTCAACCACTTGTGTTCCTTTGTGTTCCTCTTGATGTGTGGGGCTTTTGTGAAGGAGAGAAGAGAAGCTGTAGATAATTTAGATAATTTATGGCCTGAGAAATCTTTTTTTTATTTTCCAAGTAGAGCTAAGGTCTTGAGCAATACATTTGCAGGACTTTAGATTGTTGAGTATCTGACCTTAGAATTATGGGTATGTTTTTGCCTGTGCAGAATTTTTCATGATGTGATGTTATTGCCTTTCATTTTCCATGTATCTTCTGTGAAGAGAGCTTTCCTTTTCTGGTATTTGATATCTTGTCATCCTTGAGACCACGGCTGAAAATACATTTCTGACAGTGTCTATGGGTCCCTGAGCCAGCTGCTCTTCTTGTTGGACAGAGTAATGAGAAATTCTGCATTGCTTATCAAGATTCTTCTGCGTGTTTTGCAAGATTTATAGGTTTCAGTTATGGACAATGTTTTGTTTCTGATCAGTTCTAGTTCATTTAGGTATGTGGCACTTCTAATATATGGGTCACTTCCAAAAGCTGGTATTTTAAGCAACTGTAAAATGAACAACATATTTTGAAGTTGGACAGATTGTCTCTTTTGGTTCCTGATCTCAGGAAAGGCCACAACCCATGAAATGCTCTTTTGGTTTAAGAATGGTTGCGTGTAAAAAGCCCTGGATAATGGTGAGGTGCAACTGCGTGGATGTGGGTCCTGGAGAGTGACGTGCACGGGGAGCAGTGGACAGGAAAGACTTTGACGAGTAAAATTGTTAAAAAGACTTACAAGTAATACAATAAAACAGTGTGTTAGTGAGTTATATGACCTTTGTCATTCTGGGGACTTTGTCCAACAGGCTGCTTTCTTACACTCTTTGTCTTCTGCCATTCTGAACATAAGCTCTTCAAGGAAGGGACTCTGTAAGTACTTGGGCAGCACCTTGTCTGCTTGGGGAGCTACAGTAGTTCAAGTTCTCCTTAAGAAACTGGGCCAGAATGAAGGAAATTACATTTCATGCTCTAGCTCTAAATCATGTCAGACATGATAGCTCAGTATTCCCTGGCCTGAGCCCAGTATAATGAGTGCAACCCTGAAAAAAGGAAAGCTGATATTTAATCATATTTTTCTTTGAAATGTTAATCTAATAAAAGGTATCATTTTCTTTGTTTTTCTGTTGTTTAAGGGATAACTACTACCACACCAGGCTGAAGGTATTAAATGTTTCCTGTTCTTCCTGCTACCTCTGTGACCACATCCAACTGCCCAGGAAAATTTATCAAGCTGGAGGCATTTTGCTGTCAGTTCCACATCCTAAAATGAGCTGAGAGCAGGCTTAATCCAGCTGTTTTCTGGGTACTTAACTATGTAGTCTGATGGTGATAGAACAGTTGCAGATGCACAATGTAATTATGTCTGTATGGTCCTAATTATTTTACCAGCTGCCATTACTTTAGATTTTTCCAAGAATGAGTAGTTTGTGAGCAAGTTGTGGAATGAGATATTTTGCCTTTGTGAGATGGTGAATTTATAACTGCACTGGGGACTGCTTTGGATTCTTATCAATTCTTTCAAGATTTACAGCATAGTATTTCCTCTGTAAATGGATTTCTAACATACAATTTGTTTATGTTGTAATCCCACCAGTTTTTGTGGAAGAAACCTTTAAAATGAAAAACTGTCTTTGAAGTAGAAATTGAAAGCAGTCAGTTCATATTTAAGGGGCTGGAACTGATGAAATTTTCTATAAGTTATTATTTGAGGAACACCATATTCATATTTTTGTCAGTTAGGTCACCTAATGAAACTCTCATGGGAGGAAGGACATGATCACTATGGCACCCACAGCAGAGATCTGGACAGGGATGTTCCAAAACAAAGAGTCTACGCAGGACAAAGCAGACACAGATGCTCTCAGAAGACGCACTATGGGCCTTAACAAGTGGAAAATGTTGGTTAACAAGTGTAAGATCAAGGTCTTTGGCTAATGCATTGGCTGATATGCCACAGGAGCACATGGGTATCTGGCTACTAATTCTAAGTGCTGTGATTGCTCATCTGATCAGACGTTATGATCTCTGCTCACACTGATGGCTGCTCATTAAAAGTGGAGAGAAACAAGTGGCTTATAATCTCAGGAAGGTGGTACAGGGACAAATATTTATGAGGTATAAATATGTGTAGTCTTGTGAATTCAATTCAGTCAAGGCATTTACTTATACCATGTCCTATTTCAGGAAAGCCCTCAGGCAAGTGCTTAAATTGCCACTGTTTAGATCTACATCTAGGAAGTATAGATTTCCAAAAATTCAACTCATCTGAGAACCTAGTAATCATTTTATGATTGTAACTGTGAAAAAAAAAAAATGGATTATAGGCTTTTACCAGACACAAACATTCACAGAACAATCATCAAAATGCTAATAATCATAAGATGGGATAAAAAAAGTTCTGAAACCCAAAGAAAATACAAATGCCAAGCATAGGACCTTTTTTCCTACTGATACACAAATCTTTCTTTCTTCCTTAGTCTCCATGGTTGCTAAGGAAAGTTAGGAAATGTGACTGAAATATACTGGTCATCTAAAAGGCTGGGGAGGTAAACAAACTGAGGGTAAAATTTATTTTAAGTCCAGTGTGACATAAGTAGTCTTATTCCTGTATATTAATTTTGAGTGGAGAAGGATGGCAATATTTCATTTTTGTTCTGTAACAGGGGTCTTCAAACACTGCTCCTCAGGTCATATATGGCCAGAACAATTCACTTGGCCCATGGCCTCATTGTAGTAGCTCTCTTTCTTGATAAATTTCTGGGGTTACAGGGGTGTTGAGCTGAGGTGTTGTGGTGCTAGCAGACCCCCTCCCAGCCACCATCTTCCTCAGCTCAGAGGTGGTGATCCCAAGAGGAATATTTCATCTTCCAGCTAAAGTATTTTCTGGCGAAATGCCATTTTATGACAATCAATCAATAAATCAATCAACCAAGGTTTCTGGATAAGTCTGTTGTTTGTTTCAGTAATATTCCTTATTCAAAGTTCTAGCTTTTCGTTGACAAACCAGTATCGCCTGGAACTTTTCATCAGAACAGTTTGGAAGAACATGGAGAAATATCAGGAAAGTGTCAAAAGAAAGTGCCAGAATTTGGAGTCTGAAACCAAATACAGGGCAGAATCACTGAGGATGCTCAAAATCATATATTTAAAGGAATTATCCAGGGGAATGATCTGTTAGCAATACTTCAGGTAGGAATTTAATGCTAGTAAGAGAACATCCCAACCAGAAGAAACTACAATCATGAAAATAAGCAGTAAAGATCTTGTGCTAGAAAGGAAGATTTCAGAGAGATGGTGAAAGAAACCAACATGATCAGTTTATGATCAGTTCTTCTGTGAATTTCTCATCTCTTCACTCCAAAATATTATCAGAAAATGCCCCACAAAGGGAAACTGTGCTGTGCTTTGGATCTGACTGCAATTCACTGGCAGATCTCCCTTCAGTTTTCTGAAAAAAGCAAACCAATATCACTAGCAATTTTCAAGTGGGGATTAGTACAAGTTTTTTTTGCTTGGACACCAATGAGCAGTTAAACCAACTTGGTACTAGAAAGTTGACATTTTACTTTCAAAAGTTCTGTTGTAGCACTGGTAGTTTCAGCTACAAAATGTTGCCAAAACAATGATTCCAAAAAGTGCAAGATACTGCTTGTGCTTATGTACTCTGTGCTCTGATTTGTTAGGTAGCGAACATTGCAAAAACGAATCTGGAGGTATACAGTATGTATGACTAAGAAAGGTCTGTATGCAGGCTGGTACCTCATAACTTCTTGTTTCTGATATGCATCATGTTAAAACAGTTTCTCAGAATGTTGTTAATTCCTGTTCTCCAAAATGCTGTTTACTGAGAGGAAAATTCAAACCCCAAAGTTCATGAAATAAAGCCTGAATTGTTTCTGTCTTCTTTAGCCACTGCTGTTTTTCGTTTTCATTTCCCCTCCCTTCTCTCCAGCTTCCATTGCTCCTGTTGTTTCAGCTGCTGCTCCATTTTCCTTTGATCTCATTGATCCCTCTGTCATCAGCAAGGGTCTGAATTCCCATTCCCCTGGGTCTGGGGGCAGCATTCCCGCACTTCGTCTGCACTGCTGGGCTGAAAAGACCATTGCATTGCTTACCTCCCGTGGTACTGCTTCCTCCAGGGTACTTCACTCACATGTGAAGTGTCCCCTTCTAAGAGGATGCAGCATCTTCCAGCTTTGGAGGGAAAGTGAATGCCAACTTCAGCCGGATATTTAACTGTTGGACTTAAGTCATGCCAACGACTCAACTGTACAGGTAGGTTGTCCAGGAGGCTTTCGTCTTCCTAGTGCTGGAGCCATGTGCATCCAGAGAGAGAAGATAAGCAGGACTGAGGTCCACTATTCATAGGGATGCTATTGCAGAGCAGGCCATATCAGATGGCCTGTGCAGGCCATTTGCATACTGAGACCCCATCTCAAACCTATGCCTTTTTAGACAGGAGCTCGTTCTCTACCAACCTGTCATCCCACCATCTCTTTGACAAAATGAGCAAGCAAACTGCTTGAGTTCATGGTTCATGTATGTTCATGCAAGGTGGGCTTTCTGCCCACCTTTTCAACTGGCAGCAACAAATATTATTAGCAGCTCACTACCAGCAGTGCACTTATCTGTGGCTCAAAGGGTGTCACTAAACGGCAGAAGGTGGGAGAGGTTTTCTCTGCTTTGAAGCAACAGGGTAAAAGGACCAGGCATGAAGCCAGCTTGCCTATAGGGCATTACAGAAGAATGCCAATTATAAAGATGATTTTCAAATATAGGGTGAAAAAGGAAACATATGTGTGTGTATGCATCTTACGGTGCACTGCTTGCCTATGTTAGAAAGTATTGTCTCTGATTCTCCTTTTATGTATTTTATTATTAGTGATCTAATGAACCAATCTGTGGCATTAGGACAAAGCGTTCCTTCCTTCCTTCCTTCCTTCCTTCCTTCCTTCCTTCCTTCCTTCCTTCCTTCCTTCCTTCCTTCTTTTTTTCTTTTAATCACCAATATGCCCATTTGCACATTTTATTATGTAATTATACAGGCTAATATAGAAATATCAGCTGATGAATTCAGAGATTTTTTATTAGAACTGGGAACTATGGGTTCAGATGCAAGAAATTTCTCAGTGGCAAACAGAGATGCATGTAGCCTGTAATTATTTTCACGGACTGTCTCTATGGTTAGGAAGGATAGACACTTATTTCACACTGTGTAGAAACTATGGTAAAAGATGAGACAAATAAATGGCAAGGCGTAGAACGTTTTTTTTGTAAAAGTGAATGCTCATCTGAAATTGAGCAAAACTAAGTCTAGTTTATTGGTCTATTCATTAAAAAGGTTAAAAAATAAACAAACATACACACTAAGTGTACTGGCAATGTAGTGAATGCATTAGTGGAAAATGTGACACAGAAAAAGTCAAAATCATAAATTCCTTTTTAGTCCAAGGTAGCTACCAAATATGCACACAACTGTGGGCCTTGCTTAGTGTTGTTTTAATGTAAATGGAGAAAGAACATTTCTGCTAGGCTTTCTGGCAGCAGTATGAGAGAATTCTGTGTGGGAAACCAAATAAAGAAATTGACCCAATTGAAAGTAAGGAGAAATAAATATTAGCAAAAAAATATAATGAAAGGCCAAATAAAAGTTGGCTGTGAATGTGAAATAACACCTTGAATGAAGTTCCAATTTGTTCTTGTCTGTGATTTATTGATACAGTCTCTCGGCACTTGTGGTTTATTTAAACAGGAAAAGTAGTTGCTATGTACAACTACCACTGCTACTCAGCAACCTGCGGAGTTACTGAGAGCTGCGCCGAACTTCTGAAAGCAGATTTACCGCTATGCAATTAGTGGCTTCTGGTTGTGGCAATATCTGCTGTTGACAATTCTTACATCTGATTCCCCTCCTGATATGCTTCATTGCTATAAATCAAATCATGCTATTTGTTGAAGGACCTGGAAGAGTGATTTGTGGTATGAGGGTGAAAGGTTTCTTTGCTGATCTCTCTTGGGGATCAGATGTGGAGGTCCTGAATAGCAGAGTAACCTGACCTGCAATTTTAAGGGATATTGTGAAAGAACTTCTGCTCTCTTAAAATCAACAGCTATTATTCAATCAAGATAACGGACCATGGCAATTAATTCAGTACTTGTCAACTGGAAAGACTAAGGACAGAACAGCAGATATTTACAACGCTTTCTATAAAGAACTAGAGGATGCTTGTATGTTCTTCAGAACATTAACACTGAGCCTTAGAATCTTAGTTTTGTGCATAAGTTTGTGAGGATTAGAACATTAAGAAATGTTAAGATAAATTATAGATGCTAAATGACTGTTTAGACTTTTATGTAAACTAAAATTCTATCAGAGAAAGCAAAAATCAATTAATTGAGGCCCTTTCACTCCAGGATCACAGCACCCACAAGTAGTAGAGGAGAGAGAGCACTTATGTGTGTTTGGAGGAAGATGTGAATCTCTTCAAAGGCATTCTCATTTTTGGATAAAATCACCTTTACTTTCTTGAGTGTTACCACCTAGAAAAGACTTAGGTATGTGCGTGTACTTTTAAAAATCCTGAAACCATATATATTGACTTAAGCCAAAAAGCTATTTATTATGCTGTCCTCTGTGCCATGGAGAATTGTCTCTGCCTTGAATCAAACCAAGGAGAAGATAACCTAGAATAGTTCTTTTTCTGTAGTGACTGATGGTATTTCATTTTCTGTTCCACGAGGTCCAAAAAAGAGATGGGATATGGCCGCACCACTGCCACTGCAAGCTCTGAGGCATCTTTGCGTTCCATCTCTCTTCTGAGAGGCTTATGTCCTATGCACAGGCATAACCTAGCATATAGTTGTCGTATTTCTGACACTGCTGCACTGATGCCAAAGTGCAAAGGGATGAGGAGTGAAATGCTCAGCTATGACGAATTCCTACTCAGAATTGCCCATGTCAGGGAAAGGGTGCCCTGTGGTGACTTGTTTTCCCCAAGGTGCTGTTTACCATTTATATATGGCCTGTGTCTGGGGATGTAAGCACCAGATTAGTAAGAACAGGAAAGCATTTGTTGAAGCTTCTGTAGATGAGTGTACCAATGGGAGTGTGATTAAACCCAATGCATGCACTAAACATATCTAATATTAAGACAAGAGGAGCCTGTAGTCTGTTGAGCCATACTTGCTTCAGATTAAAGCATCTTGTTGGTAGTTACGCAGTATGCATGCGAGCAAGACAGAGAGCTTTGCAGACAATGAGAGACTGTGTTCTGAGACTTTCTGTGTTTATGTGACTTGGTCTGTGCTCTAGAAGTGTTTGCACCAGCTGTGAGTGTGCTGTCTCAAGAGCGGAAGCAGCAAATACTGGGGCACAAGAGAAGCAGAGCATGAGCTGGGGTAAAGCAGCCATAGATAATGTAGTAGATATCACAGCCATACAGTTTTCTGCGCCTGTGCTAATTCTCCAGAGCTGGCTTCTATGTCTGCACAGCCTCATCTTGTGCCATCCAGGTGTGACAGCCCGAGGGAGATGAGCAGCTGGTGAAATGCCCCTCTTCAATGATAGTGTCTTTCATGAAAGATGCTAAGTGTGGTTTTGCTCTGTGCTATTATAGCACCTTAATTACAAATAACAATCTGTATTGTCTTCATGAAATTATCATGGATTTGCTTTTATTATAAATAAAAATCACAAGATTTGAATAAATTTGTTCTTTTACTAAAAGTATGTTGCAAGTACAAGGAATAAAAGACATGGGGAGTGATTCAGGTGTCTCCAATACTGTTTTAGATACCCTTGAGTGAGACATTTGTCTGAGGCTGTTAAATGCATAACAGGACCTAGGGGAGACCTACCGTTTTTGGAGCATATCTGGAGGCCAGCTGGGATATTTCTGGATGTATGTATATGTTAGAACACCTTAAAGATGGTGTTAGATGCCCACATGTAAGCACCTGAATCTACTCACCAAATCACAGAAAAATAAAGTCTGGAAACGTGAAAGTGAAACTGAGGCGTTGCTCTATGAAATGAGAGATTGCAGAGACATGTGCAGAAAACTTGTAATTACTGTTGGGACAGGTCTTCTAGCTGGTTATGTGCCTGAAAGTGTGCAGCCTGACTGCCTCTGCTTGGGTTTAGATTAACAAGTTGCTCTGAGCATGATGTAACAAAGGGAGAATATGCAAAGGAAAAATAGTGCAAGTTCCATGGCAGAATGCTAAGAATGGGAGCTGGGGAAAAAAAAAGTGTCCAAGTGTCCATATATATATATGTATATATGTATTACATATAGGGTTTTTTTTTCTGATTTATATACATGTGTATATATATATACATGGCATATAAGTTTTTCCAATTAATTTCATTATGTGGAATTGCGAGAATATTTTAGTGTACATTGATTAATAAATATGAATGCTCCTATTATTCAAAAGTTTTCTAATGTGAAATAGTGTTGTATATAGAAAGTACAAGGCTATAATTTCTTGCATACTTTGTAAGTTTTACTTTTCAATCTCATAACAATTATATCAATCATATTTCATATATATCAATGTACATACCTGTTTTTCGAACTGCATTTATAGACACAGTAACATAAACATATACATATTTATATAAATATGAAAAGTTCCACAGAGGTAGACCAAGAAGTGAATAGGAGGAAAAAGTAATTGGAAAAAGAAAGCTGGGGGACTTGTTAATAAGTTGTGTGTACATAAGAGTGATTCTGAAAAGATTTTGTCTGGCTCACACGTCAGCATGGTAGGCACATGATGAAGGGCAGAAATCTAAAAACCTATCAGTTACTGATTTTCCTTTGGATGTAGCACTGTGTGGAAAATGTCATCATGATCACTCACTTCTTCAGTGATGGGCTCAAAATCAAATTTGAGTTGTTTCATCTCCAGGTCTTCCTGAGTCTTTGCTTCTCCCAAGAAATTATGCCAAAGAAATATTTCTAAGAAATCCTGCAGAATTTCAGTCATTCCTTACAAGTTTTGTTCTCTAGATCTTTAATTGTTCTTTTTTTTTCTCTCCTCATTTCTCTTCAGCTGAGCCATTTCTTGAAGTTTTGTGCCCAAAAATGGGTACAGATTTCCACTTGTGACCATACCAGCAGAGCAGCAGGACTATTTCACCTGCTTTTCCAAATGCAAGTCTTTTAGGTGTCCCAAACAGTGTTAACCTTAACCATTTTTTTTTGTAAAAACATGTTAGACTTGTGAACCACCGCCCATTCCCAAACTCTTTTCTCTACAACCAGCTGCTCCCTATCTCTATTTGTTCAGCTGATCATTCATGCCAAAACAAAGTATGGCTCCAGGCCCCATTTTTTTTCTTTCAATCTATCAAGATCATTTTGAAACTAGCCCTTTACAGCAACAAATATTTGCAGATTATTGTCTGCAAATTTATTCCAGTATTATGCATGCCATATTTCTTCATCCAGTTTGTTAAGGAAAATATTTACAATAAAATGAAAATATTTACAATCAATTTAATAAAATATTGACAAACACATATAAAATCATACCTGAGAGATTCTATCAGTTTAATAAGGAACAGATATATATGCTTTGGGATCAATGTCTCACACAGGTTTTAGGCAGCTGAAAGTATTTTCTTCCAGAGCTTGCTTATAAGAATATTGTATAAAGTGGTTTCAAAAGCCATAATTAATTCATGGTATAGTCATGCTTTTCCTAGAAGTAACACACTTTGTGGAATCATGGCAAAAGCTAGTTTATCTGATTTGTCTTGGTTTCTGCTTGGCATTTCCGTGTTGCCTGTTTATTCATGTTTTTCTTCTGGCATCCAGGTGGTACAAGTAGTGTGACTGTTTCTTCTGGTGTATTTGTAGAAACTGTAGTCAGGATGATCAACCTCTCTTTTCCTGTTCCATCCTCTTCACTTTTAAAGAGTTGTGTTTGCCCTTTTCACCTCTTCTGGTGCTTCACCCACAGACTGCAAGTTTTCTTAGAATTAAAGTTCCTCAGCAAATTCCCTCAGCCACCTAGAAAAGAGGTAAAGAGGTCATCAGACCCATCCTGTTTGAAATAACTAAATTACTTGTATGCCTCCTTACTTTTTCTCCCAACTGGATGGTAATGTCTTGCCTTGTTGTCATATGTGTTAGTCATGATAGACAGCTGATCACAGGTCGCTTTGAAATTGAGGATTGCTATAGAAAAGACATTACATTTGCACTGTTTAATGTGTGCATACAGTGAACCCATATCAATATATGATTACTGAGAAAGCAGATGATTGCCATGTGCAGTGCCTGAACTCAACAGGAAGGAACCTCCTCTTTGAAAACCACCTATTGGAACAATCCTCTTAAAAACAAAATCTGTTATCCTTATTGATTTCCTGGGTCCTGTTTAGATTTTGAGTAATTTTGCCATTCTATCAGTCTGTCTTGGTGCTGATTAGTCCCTATTTAGCTATTTAAACTACATTCAAGTGAAAGTAGTTTGATGTTTGCAACAAATACATTTTGTATTGGAGCACAAATACTGTAGCACGAGTAACCCTGGATGAGAAAAACTTAGTCCCTCAGTATGGCTTCATTCTTTAAAGAGGGCTGTAAAAGAAAATTAAAAGACATCGCATCTTATGTTAATATTAAACACTACTTAGATCAGCACAGTGCTGACTAAACAGGAAACTCAAAAGAGGAAAGTTTGAGCTAAAGATTTAGACTCCCACTTGCCAGACAAGCTGTTGGGAAGACAATCTCGATGTGTAAAAACTATGACACGGGAAGATAGACCAAAGCACACAGGATCTCATTATTTGGTGATAAGGAGTTTTTACCTGCAGACGAATAAATTGTTGACATAATTTAACATGGGTTGATCCCTCGCCAATTTTGGCAGCATGGTATAACAAAAACTGGAAGTGTGGGACAAAACCCTGCTGAAATCACTTTTATATGGGCCTTAGGAAATAGAGAGATTGCATTGTAAGAGGGGATGAATTTGCACCATTCTGAAAACTCCAGCAAAGGGAATAACGAAAGAGCACCATATCTCACCAAGGGTAAATGACATAATTCCTACACTGAATAGTAACATTGTATTTCTGAAGGTTGATCTCATCAAAGGATATCACCAGCTGCAATGAGCTTCTGCTTTCCCTCTGCCAAATGTTTCAGCACATACTGGTCTGAGATGGTATGAAAGGCAAACATCTGGAGTTTATTCAGCCACAGAAATTTTTAAAGATATGCTTCCAAGTATTATTTTAGAACATCTCCTATATCTTCAATTGCACTGATGACATCATAGAACATGACATAATCCATAATGTCATGTTTGATTGTATTATTGCATGTAAATTCCCCTCAGAGTAAATAGAAATGCTTCTTAAATAAAGCCATCCTTTAGTTTTTGGTCACATTTCTTCACCCAAGTGAACACTTTTTAAGCCAAAGAAGGTAACAGCAACAGACACAGCAAAAGCTCCCAGACATGCTAGGGAAAGTCAGGTTTTTCTCATGGGTAGTCCATAGACAACCATGATTTTTTAACGTTAAGGGCTCTTTTCTGGCAACTTGGTATTCAAGCATCTTCCTAGTATTTGCCCAGTTCATGCAATAAAACTTTTGTGAGCAAGCTTTTTGAACCTACCAATTCATAAACAAAGGTTATGATAACAGCAACTGCATTGAAAGAGACACACTTCTGACGGGAAAAAAAGAAATTTTACGTGACAGTGTTTCCCATTAAGGACTTGCCTGGTTTTCAATCAGAGTTATACTCAAGTGAGCTTTAATTACTGTTTTTACAGTTTGTGGGGTGGCTCTACAAGCACAGACTAACAGCCAAACCATTTAACCAGTGTCTCAGGTACATTTTGCAGTTTGTGCTAAGAACTCTACTAATATGCTAGCAATTAAGGCTACATAGTTATGCTGTTAACTATTATCAAGCTAGAAATAAAGTAGTACAACCTTTTTCTGTTCTGTTGAATCTGGGCAGCTATGTTTGATCTATATCTGTCTGTGAAATTAAACATTGCCACTGTCACAATGAAGTTTAGCTCACTAGAAGCAAGGAACCGAAACTCTAAGGTAGGTGGAATATGCAGGCCATGTACAATAAAAGTAGAATAAAGGGATTAAAAATCAAAAAAGAATATATACCAAAACAAACAAACAAAAAAAAAGCGATAAGAGAAGGGCACAATCATGAGAATGATTTGAGGTCCATAAAACAAATCTTACACTGAGAAATTTGAGGAATTCAGCCACTTATCTCATCAAAGAGAAATTTGAAAGGCAGTCTGCCTGCGGCCTACAATTAGGATCTTCAAGTCCTTTTGTAACCATTCAAGTGCATAACAATATCCCGTAGTTAAAAGAGAAAGATAGAAAAAATGTAAATGAAAAGGATACTTATCTAGACTTTTTTTGCAGGGAGAGTTTTTTTGTGATGTCTAATTTTCAGCAGTGAAACAGTTTGTCAAGTTTTTTGGAACCTTCTCTGTCATTTGGGATATTAAGCTTAAAGTGGATGTTTTCCAAAAGATATTTGTTTAGTCTAACCACATGTCACGTACTCTGTGTCTAAATAGTTGGGGTTAGTCTTCAGTCACTAAGGCTTTGTGTGTGTGTCTGTGTGCCTTGTTGGTTGCATGAGAGAGGAAGAATGCTAGTGAAGTGCCTCCTGCTGAGTGGTTTTTCTGTTAAAACCTTGAAATACATAGGATGGCACTGTGACCTTGAAAACCTGGACAAATCATTCAGCATCCACCACTGCCTGCAGTAATGCATGAGCTAAATAGGAGACATGGAGAAATCTTGTGTTTTGAGGGCTTCAGCTACACCTAAAACCTAAGATTGCCAGGGGCTATTATCTGGACTACTTATCTTGTCACTTCATGTTCTTTTGATCATGTCATTGTATTGAAGCTGTAAACATCTGTGTCTTGCACAAGCATCAAGAGGCATCCAAGGACCATGAACAGTCTGACACCAAAGGTTTAGAATTGTCTGACTCAGTCGCTTGTTGGTGACAGAAGTGGCATGAGGTTATTTAATTAACAGGAAGATTTTCCAGAGATGATACTGTCTTAACTGTGGTATCATACATGACAGCAGTGAAAACCTTCTCTTAGTCTTACTTGCATTGTCTGCATTAATGTGGCTCTCTGGTCTTCATGTTATTTCCTTTCAGCTCTGAGGTTCTGACCTAAGGAATTGCCAAATCTACAAATTCTTTCCAAAACAGGAATTATATTAAGATACCATTGTTAAAACTTGCGAAAATGTCTGTGATGTTCAAGATGATCACTATTTGCCATTTTCTAGCTATGTTAGAAAGGAGTCTGACTCAATACCTTCTGACAACATAAGAAGGAAAAAGTAGCAGTTGAGAAATATTGCTTCAAAGTATCTTTTTCCTTTCCTTTTCTTTCTTTTTCCTTTTCTTTCTTTCTTTCTTTCTTTCTTTCTTTCTTTCTTTCTTTCTTTCTTTCTTTCTTTCTTTCTTTCTTTCTTTCTTTTTTCTTTCTTTGCATGTCAAGAGTAAGCTACAACATTTTTTTTTTTTTTTTGTCAGCAAATGCCTTACTGTTTCTGTTATTCCTGTGGCAGTCTGGAGTATTGAGGGGGCAGTCTGGAGTATTGAGGGGGTCATTGCAGAACCATAGGAACCCCGGGGCAGAAGGACTGCAGGAAGATCCTCCAGGGTTGTTCTCTGTGACCAATTTAGTGAGGACTCCAGCAAATAGGATCAGTCAGGTAACCTTGAGATGGAGGGCTGGAAAGACACCTGATATCCATCCTGAATACTCACAGCAGGGCTTTTAGTCTGTTCCCGGAGTAATCCAAGCTGAGAGGCCGTTCCACTCACTGAGCTGCTCTTTGCTTTGACCTCGTAAACAGGCTCTTTTCTTTTCTGTAGCATTTGTGGTTTCTGTGGTCTTCTTCTTTTTATTTGAAAGTGTTAGAATGCATTAAAGTCCAGCTCTGCCTTGACATCTAATTCCCACTGGAAGCAGGATCTGGTATATTATTACTGACCTGCTCTGTAGGGAGAATTGCAGAGACAGTGTAATAAACCATGGAGAGATGGCTTGCCAGACAGGCAATAGACTTGTGAGTTACCAACGCCAAATAGAGAATGAGGTTATTCTGTGTGATCCAGTTTGCAATTTTTCTCATTTCTTCACATAGAGCAGAGACTGCATAAAGTGACCATATAACCACATTAGTCAATGACCCCTCTTTGTTCTCCAAAGGTTGTTTTTAAGGGAACTGAGGAGGTAATGCTTTTCTGCTCAAGAGCCAAAAAGATTAGATAAAAGCCTGAGTCTTATTTCTAAAAGTTCACCAAGGTCCTTTTCTTTTGGTGTGTGTCTGTTTCCCATAAATGGGCAGGAAGCTAAGACATATATCCTTAAGGTTGTATTTTGCCAGTGGCATCCTTCCCATTTGCAATGATTCTAAATTTGGCTGTCTGTTAGGCCTTTGGCATGATGTCTTTGTTTGTTTGTTTTGCTTTGCTTTGCTTTGTTTTTTACATTTTCAGTTTAATAATCTCAGAGTGATCCCCAGGGTTTAGGCATTTCCACATTCCATAGATGTACAGAGGTGTATATATCAGAGAGCATTTCCTTTCTTGGTGTGTGCGAAGGGGCTTCTCAGGCAGGCTAGTACAGCTTCAGTAGGGTTACTCTTTTCATTCTTCTGACTCTCTGAATAATATGTTTCCTCTGTCCATCTGCCTTGCTGGCATTTTTAATAGACTGCTTAGCTGGGAAGCTGGTTTTCATGTATTTTCATCCGATGTTGCATTCACTGTCTTTCAAATGTAATTTGGTGCAAGCAGCTAAAGCATGCTTTTTCTTCTCTTTCTTGCCTATGTTTCTATGAATTTTTGTAAACACATTGTTTATTTTGTATGTAAATTATTATAAGCATATTTATATTGTATAAAATACAATGCAAATATTGTGGCTTTTGTGTTAGCATGGCTTAAGTTAATAATTGCTTCAAGATAACTGGTTAACAACAAGTTAAGTTCACCCAAAGATGGAGTAAATTACATAATGAGGATACTGGGATATCTTAATGATTACCGTGGGGTCCTCAACATGTTCTCCAAAATATCCAAACAGCAGCAGACTGTGCCCTGCTGGAATCAGAAAAAAAGTATCTCTTTAATAGGAAAGGTTGCATGGAGAGCACCTGAGTGCTGGGGAGGTCAAGAGGTCCATCACATCAAGGAAAAAATGTTGACCAGTACATAGGTTTTTAATTGGTGTTTAGCTTTGCTGTCCTGAAATCCGATGAGTTCTGCATCCGTGGGAGTAATGCACTTTCCTTCGTCCAGTGGGGAGGCGCGAGAAACAGTGATTTGTTCTGTTTCAGGAAGTTCTAACATTCTTCTGGAGTGAGGATCATCTTGGCTCTTAGGCTCAAGCTTGTTAAATGTTCAGCTTTAATTAAGACTTTGAGGATCTATTCACCCTTCATATCCTGAGTGGTGTGAAAAGCCAGCTCCTGGCACTATGGAAATATTACAAGTGACATCTTCATTTTTGCTGTTTGCCATTAGTTCTACCTCCAAATATCCTCAGCACTTTCCTTATTTTTTTTTTTATGTATCTGTTACCCTGGAACTCATTTAAAGTCTTACACTAATAAATCTGAACACCAAAGCTGCATGAGGGGAAGAGGCAGCAGTGTGAAAAAAAACAACCTTTAATCTCTAATATCCCCTTCTACCTTCATTTATAAGAAAGATATATTTTGCTAGGAGATATGCATTCTTATTGGCAGCTTTGCTGATCTCAACACAGCAGAAAGAAAATGTCCTTAGGTTTTATCTGTGTAATGTTTTGCTCATCTCAAACCTGAATGTGGGAAATTCCCAATAAAATATGCTGGCTGTTTATGAAAGGAAAAGTTAGTTCCTTAAAAATGTTTCATAAATGTAGAATACCAGGGAAAGAAATATAGTTATATAGTTATATATAGTTATATAAATATAGTTACAGTTTAAAGTTATCCTATGATTACTGGTATATTATTTTTACTTTTTTAGTAATAAGACAGTAGTCTAAGCATGACAGTAATATACAATTAGAATGCCAATCAGAGGTCTACTCAGCTCCATTAGCCCTGTAAAGATAAGTGGACTTGTTAAGATTTCTGTATAGACAAATGAAACGTATTGTTACTCAGTACCTTTCCCCAAGCACAATACTGGAGATTTAAAGGATGCTGCATTCATATTTATGAACATATACCAATTTTTATATGAAATAATACTGTCTAAGATAATTCATCATACAATGGTGAAAAACAATGGTGACCTAATTAGTAATCATTCTAATTATATTTTGTGCAATATGAATCCCACGTTAATGTTGCTTCATTGGAGACAGGATTTTAATGGAGGTCCCAGAAAGACCTTATATTCTACTAGACTGCATGTAAATGGGAGCTGAGAAAACAGAAGTAATAGTAGCCCATAAGATTAAGCATGGTTTGTTAGGCTTGTGATTTTTGTTTCTATAACTGAATATGGTTCACCATAGCAATGGGCCTTCAGGCACTTTGGAAGTGGTGTATCACCAGAGATTGCCCTGCTGGCTGAATTAATCATCTTACTACAAAGAATCTGTTTTGATTAGCTGATTTAAAAGAAAATCTCACAGATTTTGACTAGGCAGAAGTCAGACTGGTTTCCACAGTGTGGAGCCCACAGGCCGCAGGTTCGCCTGCTCTCGCCAGCTGAGCTAACAGGAAACTGCTGAGCTGTAGAAACAGTTCTGCTAATTTCCAATTTTCAAAGGAGCAGAGGGATGTTTATAATCATGGTCTCCTTCCCTTACTTCAGACTTTCCTCATCCAGACAGAAATTCACCTAGCACAGAGTTCGAAGTTAATCTGGTCAGGCGTTTGGTGGGGTGAATTCAGTTTAGGATGCCACATGGCTTTTTACAGCTCCTGGATGGAAGTTCATCCATTAGTGTTCATCTCAAACCTGTGCAAGTGTGCTCTGGCAGACTGCTTTGTTATGGTGACACTGTGTCTACTAGGAAGACAGTTGCAATAAGGCTGCTGTGTTTCTTAAATTAGACCTTATGCAGCATTGTTGAAGTCACACTGGTGGAGAATCTGAAGGGGTTTATCTCCAGAATCTGTACCTCAAGTTGTAAAGACAAATATATGGTTATTTTCAAACAGTCATGCACTTTGAAACATGTAGACAACAATTCATTTTCTTAACACTTTTTCATCTTTTTCTGATGGCTTTCACTCCACTTTGCCTTTATCTCTATTTGTGCTACCCTGCCACAGGAAAACATTCAGATACTTAGTATTCTTAGGCTTTTAAACTTATCTATGTGGGTTTTTGTTTGTTTGTTTGTTTTTAATGGATGAAATAGTGTTTATCCCAACTGGCATTGCTCATCCAAAAGTGAGGCATGAAAGTGAACAGAAAAAGTTTGTTTTCCTGTCCAGACTCTTTGAATGCAAACTGTGTTTGAGCCCTGATTAGCAGCACCCTGTGCTTGTTATCTGTGGAAGGCTATTTGATAGCTTGTGTGACGAAGTGATTGCAGTACATGGCATACCCCATCACAAAGAATCACTCGTGGCCATTTCCCTGCATAAATGTCAAAAACTGAAGGTCCAGAGGGATGAAATGCTGTCAGACCCACAGTGACCCTTGCTAATGATTTCCACATTTCTGATGGTAAAGCTGTAGCACTGTCCTCTGCATCAAAGTTCTCAGATCAAAATTAGAAAACTTTCTTCTTCTGCAGCTCCGGAGAAACCAAATTCCTTTCTCCAGGTTTAGGAAAAGGCATTGACGTTGCACTAATAACCTGCAAGTACATCATATGTCTGTGTTTTAACTGTTCATTGTTGTTTCAGCTATGACTGACTTAGAAAAAGGACAAGAACAAGAAGCAATGATTTAAAAGAACAAGAGGCAATAGTTTAACAGAGCATGTGGTGGCAGATGGTGCTGATTACAGGTACATGCTGGATAGAACAGGACATGAGTCATCACTCTGTTTACATGAGTGAAACCAGAGTATTGAGAGCAACATTTACAGAAATATCCAGTAGATAAATCAGTGAACTTAGATAATACTAAACATACATTTATAGGCTTTACAACTGTTCCATCACTAAAAACTGGAGGGAAAGATATTTTAAGAATGGATGAAGAGTATGCAGTTATTGTACTATATATGGCCACTTTAGACAGAGACTCCAATAGAAAGAGGTTGAAAACTAATGTGCATTTTATTTGGGGATTAAAAGGTCAGTTCGGCATCAAAATTGTGTAATTGGTTTAGGCAGAAGGAGAGGTCGGGTGCAGAGCAGACACTCATCTCTCCATCTAGCACTGCCGAGCAGACCCCCTCCATCCAAGGGACACAGCTCCAGCCTTTGAGGTAAAGTAGTGGCAGCAGTGGAAATCAAGCATGAAATTAAGTCACAAAAGGTCAAACAGAATTCTCATTTCAATCATCACAGACAAGTTTTATGGTCCAAGAAACAGGACCTTAAAGGCCTTTAGCTACATTTTAAGAGGTAGACAACTCTCTGTGTGTGTTTCTTCCACCAAATCCCAAACAGTGTAATGAAAACAGTCCTTATTAAAATAAAGCACTTGAAGTATGTTGTCAGAACATATATGAATCAAAGGGTAAGGCTTCATGGAAGAACTTGGAACAGAAATGTTAAATTCCCCTCAGCTGAAGTAGAGTAAGAATGTATACAAAAGAAAATTACGAATGGGGAAATGTGAAGGGTTATTACATTACTGGCCAAGGGGAAGCTAACTGGGGGTGATATCCAATATGGGAAATGATGTATTTTTTACAAATAATACCTTGGAGGCTGTTGAATTAATGTGTTCTTTTGCCAAAGGGTGCTTTGTGGAGTGTTACAAGAAACATGTATTTTTTTTTTTTTTAGTTACTGTGCCTTTCAAAGGGACTATAACTTATTCACACATACATAAAGCATCTACCTACACAAACCAGACACACTCATCAGTGTAAAATCCTTCACCATGTGGAAGAGTACCTATCTTGGAAGATTTGTGGTAAGATATCAGGGAATATATTTACCTGAAGAAAATCGAAGAACCAGTAGAACGTTTAGATGCTATTGTTTATACTGCTTCTTTGGTGAGTGGAAGGTAATTTTTAGATTGCTGAAATGTCATTGGCAATAGACCATTCCCTTTAGGAGCACCTGAGTTTGCCCAGCACCACCTCCTATGTTGGCATCTGGCACACCAGGATGCTCCTTTTTTTTGTTTGCTCCTCCAGACGTCTTAACATCTTCCTGAACTACTTTTGGCCTTTGCATTCTTTTCTGCTCTTGGAAACATCTGATGGGTGTTTACCCATGGAAATAGAGCTTCTGCTTGTTTGTAAAGCAAATACAGGAATTAAATCCATCCCAAATTTCTCCCATGTGTCTCCTGTCATCTCCTAAGATTCCTATTTCTAAAAAAAGACTCTCACACCAATACCCTTCCACATGCTTTTTTAATAAACAGTCACCATGACCCTTTCAATGGGACCTCCTTTTTTAGTGTGTCTCGCTGACTAAGTGCAAGCCTACGTATGGTTGCTCTCTGGCCCCAGTTAATTTTCATTTTCAAGCAGGTCTGTTGTACATTGATGCTTGTGGGCAGTTAAAAGATTTACCTATTCTTATCTGATCTAATCCCTGATCTACACTGGTGTGACTGGAAAAAAAGAGAAGCCACTGAAAATAGGAGAAATGGTTGTCTGAGCAAGTGCCCAGCATGACTGTCTATAGGAAGCAGGCCACCATTGTTTAATTGAAATATCCACAGTATTGAAGTATCATCAGTACACAGCTGACATTAACTAACTGGGGATAACTTAGATACAGTGCATCTTTTCACACCAAATATTACAGATAGCAATGGCCCTTGTATTCCCATGCAGTAATGGCCAATTTTCTCATATTATTTGCTAAAATACCAATGTACAGATAACCTCGAACAGTTAAGAATAAATATTCAGCTAAAACAGAACAACTAGGGGATACAAGACCTAAAAAATTCTTAATTAGCAATCGTTCAATAATTACAGATTTACAATTTTAAATCACAATACTTCCTCATCATTTTGATTTTTGATAAAATAATAAGACAAAAAAGTTATGTTTTTTAATCCTTTTTTTTATGCTTTTTTTTTTTTTTTTTTTTTGACCTGCTTTAGGAATAATGTTTCTTCTTTAGCTAGCAGATTTGAAAAAACATGTTCACAATATAGTAAAAGTTTGGCTTATTTCATCACGTAAGAAAGCCTAAGAAATACTAACTTTTGCAAAGTAACATTAGTAACAAGTAAAATGCTGCCTTACAGGAAAAAAAATAGAGCTAGTACAAGTTCCATGAGAATTTGACCAGATTCACTTCTAATTCCCACAGTCTGATTCAAACTAAAATGTGGGCTTTGAGAACTAAAACAATACTGCAGAATAAAAAGAAGCTCTTACTGGAAGAGATGGACTTGACCATGGATATTTTAATGAGGGGTCATGCTTCTATACCAGAGATAATAATCCCCTTTCATGGGTGAGATATCTTTTATTTCATCATGAAAGCTATACTTGAGTATTACATTTGTTCACATTCAGTTATGGGATCCAAGTGTGCAATACCGCTTTGTCGTCTCCCAAGCTTTGCTTCAACTCACAATGTGAATGTCACACTGGGGATGGGTGACTTGACATTGACAAGTGATTTCTTGGCTTTTAGAAAAAAACTTCTCAACATGACAGGTCCATCATTCCATGAGGCAATTGTGCTCTTTCATTCTATGTCCTGCGCAACAAGACACACCACAAATAAAATATTGTGCAGGGCAGGGATTGAAAGAATGATGTTTTCCCTGAGACACTAATAATCTTTTTATTTTTCCACTGTGCATTTATTTGTTTAATAACTCATAAATTAACAGATCTATGAATCACTTAGGGTGGTTTACTTGTTATACATCACAAGATATATTGGTAATGCCAAAAGAATATTAAATGAAATAATTCATAACACTATACTGTGTAAGCTTTCTGAAGTAATTAATTCCCTGATTTAAATCCCACTGAAATCAGTATTAAAAACATTGGATTTCATGAGATCCAAGTAGGGCATTTCTTGTAAAATTCAAAATCTGGTAATGGCCATCACTGGCCTATATGGAAGTCTTGTTCTTAGCTCCTACCTGTGCACAAGAACTTTCTCTGTGTTATTTTTTTTTTGAAGCTTGCATTTTCTTTTAGGTTGCAATTCTATTCTGAATCTCAAATGCATTTTCAAATTTCTCCTAATTTTATTTACTGTCTTGAAATCTTAATGGCATTCAGACAACAACAAAAGGTGCAACATTCTAGGTTGAATGATGGGCAATGCCTAAATTGCCTCTGTTATCCAAGACAAGGTGAACCTTGGTCCCTGGGCAAAACACCTGTAAACATCCCCTGTGGCATTGTTTTCTTGCAATGGGAATTAATTAGTTAACTACATAATGCATGTTAGGAATGAATGTGTATGCGGTGTGGACAATCAGAGTACAGGGCTACAGTGAGTTAGTTTGGACACCTCCGCAGAGTGCAAGGAGACTGGCTAACAAAATGCTCTGGCTTCCCAGTCATACCCACGATAGAACTCCTCTATACTAATGCAGAGGGCCAGAGCCCTGTTGTTGCATTTTTTAAATAAAGATATATATGTGGTGCAAAGTAGATGAACAGAGCCCCAGATATTTACCACCTCAATTTTGCAGTTTTTTCTTTAAATGAAGATTTCCTCACGAATTCCTTTGCAAGAGATTAAGACAGTCTGAATTAATCTTGCCTGTAAGTGTGAAGTTTGTTAGCAGTCAAAATATCTCTTAGTATGCTTTGCAATACTTGCACGCAGTATGAACATACACATATAAAATGTATTGGGAACTAAGGCATGCCTTATCACAATTGAAAACAGAAATGTGTCTGCTATGTATGGCACATTATTGCAGACAGCAGGAAAATTCGGGACAATTCTTTCCTTGTTAGCACAAAATAGTTTCTTTCCAGATAAAAAGGTATTGTTATAGTATGTTTTCTTCACGGTGTTGTCATGCGTGACCTTTGGCACCTCCTAAACATGAGACGGTTTCTCATAATCCCAGAATTATGCTTGAGATACATAAGCACATTAACTGTTTTTTTCCAGACAAGTCTAAAAAAAGTGCTAAATAGGGCTCTGTGCCACATATGGATGGTTTTGTACAAACTGTGGCTGCTGCATAGCCATGAGAACATTGTGCAGCTTGCCAGCATCCAGAGCACTGTGATCTGCCCTAAGGTCCGGCCACCACTGAGTAACTAATCAATTTCTTTTATTAGATTTATTACTAATGCATGAGGGCCTTTAATCTGAAAGCCCAGATTCTTGTTGTTTCCAATTAGGGTTGGATGGGGTCCTTAGGAAGGCATATTCTGTTTAAAACAATGGATATCGCGTAACAGTATTTTACATAAGGGCAAGCAGTGAATATTCCTGCTAAATCCTAGCTCTGTGGTGGGGTCTTGAGGCCAGCAGGGACCAGCAGGTCAGATCATGCCGTCTGACCTCTCAGGTTTTAAATTTCATCCAGCATGTCCTAAGCGGAGCACATTAACCTGGGCTGGGTTTTTTCAGCCTGATTACTAACACAAGGTACTAAACTGTTGTGTATCATGGGTGGGGAATGGTAGCCAACTGAGATACCCCCAGACCCCAAAAGCTGCTCCAAAGGATGTCCCTTATACTGAGAGGAGATATAAAACATATCTCTGGTGCTTTGACTTTGAGGGGAAATTCCTTTTAGTCCCCAAATCCCGCATCCCCTTTAGCTCTGCGCATGCAGAAGATGCTGGAAATGATTGGTTGCCACATGTGGGAGCACTGCTCTGCCCTCTTCCAGTGACTGTCTGCCCCGTCAGCAGCTGGAGGAGGGAGGAAAATGGCCATGGAGCTGTGCACAGAGAAAAGAAATAATTCCTGGATCCTGAAGGCATCAGGAAGGGAGAGGCAATTGTGCCTGTGGGAACAAGGCGAAGCTGCCTTGTGCATGGTCTGACCTGCTGGTCAGTGAGAAATGGACTGTTGGCCAATATTTTTTTGAAAAGTCAGGAGAGAAAAGTAAAAGTTTTACAGATTGTCCTCTAACATTACCTAATGAAACCATGAGTTTGGAAATGGCATTTTCATTCAAACCTGACTGCAAAAAAAAAAAAAAATTATAATAATCCGAAAATAAAAACAAATATTTAAATTGATTACATTCTTCTTTTTGGCATAAAAACATGTTCCATTTATTCTGAATTGATTCTTTTTCCTGATTTTTTTCATTGTTTGATTTAGACAAAACAAAACAAAAAAAACATTTAGTATTTCCTCCATTCTAATTCTTACTCCTTTTGTGCTTTCAAACCTGTCATGAAAAGTCCCTGATAGTGGCTAGGTGGCATTACTATTGTTTCTACTGTTTTTGCTTGCCAACCCTTTTGTTATCCAAAGATCGTTCTACCTCTGTTTCCACAGACTGACTCTCAGAGCACATTTTGAGGCAATTATTTATGATGTTCCTTACATTCTTCTTTGAATCACTACTTCATGGGAAAATCTTCTCTTTTCTAGGAACAGCCTTTATTCTTTGTTCCCAAAGATGAACATTTTATTATTCATAGTGTTTACAAACATGATCATCAGAGCCTTTAATGAACGGTTTCCAAGACTTTTCTATGTTTTTGCTTTATTGCCATCTCAGCACTAAAACCTACACACAAGGTATTTTAGTAAGCTAATATTTCTGTCATACTAAGGGTTGCACAAAATGCTCAATAGGAAATAACCACAATTACAATTTTGCGTATGAACTTCATAGTTGTTAAATTAATTGTATCCTCTCCCAGGGGGGTAAGATGATATACAGACTAATGACTTCGTGTGACTAGGTTTACCTAAAGATATACAGAGCAATCCTAGAAGTGAAATGATCAAAATACTTGCACGACATGGCCTCCCTTCCAGACACATTTCACTTTGTGAAGGAAGCTTTTGTCCCAGGAGTTAACTCTAACCCCTTGGTGCCAACTGGTGCTCTCCCAGAAGAAACTGTGATGAAAACCAACACTGCCCATTCCTCTGAGGCAACAATCTTCATCAAATACTGTAAAAAACAAATTGTCAAACTGCGTTTGTGTGCCATCTGGCACTTTCTGGTGTAAAATGTTACATCTTTTAGTAAAGGTCTGTTGAATGAGTTAGTGTGCTCCTTGAGGTCCTTTTGGAGAAATCAGAAGGTGGTGAAAAGGTGATCCTGATTTGGGCCAAGGGAATCTTCTGTCAACAAATGTGAAAACATGTCCTTATCCCTAAGTAGCATCAAGGATAGATGCAAAAGATGATTGGGAAAATACCATCTGTGTTACTCTCCATTGCAAGAAAACTGCTGCCTTTCTGCACTAATGAATAATAAATGGATTAGGAAGGGGGGGATTTTGTAGGTGTCTTCGTGCACACTGAAAGGGCAAAAGCCTTGTTGAGCTATAAGTTGCGTACTGCCTACAAGCTCCTCTGAGATGGGTGCAAGCAAGATGCATCACTTCACTTGCAATGGGACCGTTCACTGGGAGACACATGGAGACTGTTCTCCTCTTGGGAAGACTGCATTGACACCCTTCACTCTTTCTCCTGCCTTGCACCAGATGCAAGAGAGGGAGAGGCAAAACCTCTTCACTTGTTGCTTTCAAACCTTCTGGGGGGTATTTTCACTGCTGTGCATCACTACAGAGTTTTGCATTTCGAGAAAGGAACATTTCATCCCTGTAAGACCCACTGCTCCTCCTGGCTGTGCAGCTGCATTGCCCCTCGTGCTCTTGGCTCTGCAGAGCACTCACACTGACCTCTCAGGAACCGCTGCTACGTGGAGTAGCACCATGTCCTTGACAGGGTGCACTCACCAAACCACATGCTTGTAAATGGTGCTCTTGTAGATTTTCTCAGTAACTGCTGCTGGACAGTTAAAAGGAGACCAGTGCAAACTGCTGCTCACTGTTTTTTTCCCTTGCAGCTAGCATAAACAGTGAGGAATTGCTTCTAGGAAGTAGCAGGAAAGTAAAAAGCTATTATCACAATAAACACCAAATTGCGGGCTGCTCTTTTGAAACAGTCGGTTGGGTTCAGAACGGTGTGACATCCACTTAAGACCTACTATTTTCTGTCAGTAAAAAGACTACCCTACCTTTAGCATAAACCATATGGATCAATATTAGTGGCTTTGTTAAAAAAAAAGAAAAAAGAAAAAAGAAAAACAACACCATGTAATTATTATCCAGTGTAATTTGCAATGAAAAAAACAACTGCACAAGTTATGAATACAAACAGAGAGATATTTGAACATACATCCACACCCCTGTCCTTTGGAGGTACAGAAACAGTGCTGGGAATTAATTACGGGCCCACCACCCAGGACAAACTGGGCAAAGCAACTCTTTCAAATCTGACAATGGTCTTGGATGCCCAAAAGCTTGCCTGTTCTTCCCAGCTATTTCCTTTGGTCCAATAAAATCCACACACTCTTTGCAGCCCTCCACTATCCTGGTACCAGGGAAGGGCTTTTAGTGTGGCTCTCCGTTTGGCATAAGTTACCCCAGCCATAAAGCTCCTCTGCCTTACATCTGAGACAAATTTACTCCAGGATTCCCCTGCTGGAAGAAAAGTTTGCAAAAGTCACTCATAAATCTGCTTTCCTTATCTGTTTTGTCATAAAATAGCAAATCCACCAGTTTTACGAATTTGCTGTATGCCTCATAACACATCCTGGTATTTTTGTGTTGCTTAAATGTTTTGTTCTCTTTTGTATCACTTTGAATCAGTAAAAGCAATGAGTATATTTACTAACTGTCTGTCACTCCGTGCAGAATTTGGATATATGTAATGAACACAATTTACACTGTTAAAGTAAAACTACTAAAGGTAAATATTCAGGGCAATGAAAGTGTTTTGACATATTACTTTAGAGGAGCAAAGGAAGAAACTGAATATGGGTCCTGCAACACTTATATCTAGAGTTAACTAGGAAAGGAGATTAAATTCTTCTCTATTGTCAAAGTAAAGAGATAGGGGGTTGACAGAAAGATTTTGGCATACCTCAGGTAACAGGTAAATAAGGTGGTTTCGGTTTTGTAAGACTTCATCACAGCTGGTTGGACCCCGTGAAACAAATAACTTGGGGTGCATCCAAGGCACACGTTGCGCTGCCATGCCTACAGCAGAGGCTTGTTTAACTCCCTTGGTGTCTCCTAGCAAGGAGGACCACTGCAAGAAAAGCTGTGGGGAAGAGAGGTGTTGGAAAAAGCATGTCCTCCGTGGAATAAGGAAAGCTGGTAAACAAACCAGGAGAACCTGAAAGGAACCTTTGGTGTTGTTAAGGCTAAACGTCTTTCTTTTAGAAGGCTAGAGAATATTCCTTCCTGCCAAGACCAGAAGGTATTGGAGAATCTGTTGAAGTCCAGAATAACCACAAAAAGGTGAGATTTAGCAATAAGCTTTTCAGAAGAGAACAAGAAAAAGCAAAAGAACAAAAAGAAGTTGAGTTTATTTGGATCTGCTCCTGGAAGTAAATTTTAAGCCAAAATGAATATAGTGTACTAAGTATGCAGCACGTACGGTACAAACTTAGGTCACATGCATGTAAAAATATATATCCCCACAAACACAGAAAAGCACAAACCCCACCCAAAACCACCACCACCACCATAAATCTGATCTAAAACTGACGTGTATTACATGGGTTTGTCTATGCATTTATTTTCTTACTTTTATTTTCCAGAAAAAAATCAAGCATGATAACACGGGTGGATATTTTCAGATTTCAGGTCATACTTAACAAAGCATACAGAGTTTCTTGGTAGATGACTCCAGGGTGAGAAATAAAGATGACTAAACTCTTTTACCATTTGAAAATACATAGATTTTTTAATCCTTGTGTAATATATTTTTCTTGTCTTTTATAGCTTGCAATTTCACTGTTTCCTTCTACCAGTAGCATTTTTTGGCAGTCAGTGTGAGACTGTCTTCCACAAGTTTGTTGAGTACTTGTCCCTCGAAAAATAAGTTTATTTGAAGTGACAGTTTCCAGTGTACTATTCTTATAAGAACAACCCCAATTCACCACTTACATCCTGTCAAGCTAAGCTAGTCTTCTATAATACAAATAGTACCATTCTCCTTCTTTTTTCTTTTTTTTTTTTTTTCAGGATTTTGAACAAATTATAATTTTCACTTGCCTTAAATTAAAGTGAGAGAAATGTTTGTGGTTTTGTTCCCTTTATTTTAGGCAAAATACACTGAAAATATTTATTTTTTCAGCTCAAGTTTCATGTCATGAAAATGTCCACAAATGCAATTAACAGATTAAAATCAGTCATAACATGGCCTAAACCTTACAGAATCACAGTGTAAAGTTGTGAGATCCATGAATTTTTGATGATCTTTCTCTCTTTCTTTTTCATAGAAAGGGTAGGTTATTCAAGGGTATGCCTTTCAGAAACAGATGAATAATTCAGGACAGCAAGTCCTATTGAAAGGAGAAAGTGGTCCTAAAGTAAAGACTCTGAAAGCCCATAAGAGAAAATTCAAAAAGGTTCTTGCCTGTTACTAGGTTTTGAACTTGAAATTGAAGTGCTTTGAAATAAAGAAGACAAATGAGCAATCTGAAGCAATACCTTCCCCTGATGGTGCCTTTGGGAGTGTGTATTCTGATGAAATACAATCTTGGCTTGGCTGCTTGCCTCCATTTGATGGCTGCACTGATAACACCAGGCAGTAACACTTGGGAATGCTGTGACTTGATATAATCAAAGTATCTTCCAAGATATCTACAGAGTAGTAGAAAAGGAAAACTATTCTTAATGAGAAGGAAAAGAACTAGCATGAGGGACAGGAACCATGGGAAAGAAGAAAGCTATGGGGAGGTAGGAAAAGGCAGGCAAATATGAGAAAAAAAGATGAAATGTAGAAAAGAAGGATGACAACGAAAGTGGAAAAGGGAAGAAATTTGAAGGTTTCAGGGAGAGGAAAAAGGAGAGATGCTGAGATGATACAAATTCTGCATAGGAGCAATGTGTAATGGGAGAACGCAAGGGAGGCTTCCCCTGTTGAAGATATTGAGGGTCAGTTGATGAGCCTTGGTGGGAAGCCAATGAAGATGAGACCTGAGAAGCAATACGTGAGCTGCCTTAGTTGAGATCAACTGAGGAGAAATAGTTGTTTGCTGCTAAGAACTGAGTGCTAATTCACTCGGGGTCCAGAAGATGAAATCTACTCTGAAAATCTGTCTTTCAGCTATTACTGCCTTCCCAGCACTGTAAAAATATATCCAAATGACGATGGTTAAGCTCAAGAGGAAGAAATGTTATTAATGGACTGAAGGAGAAGGCAGAGTGCTCTCCCAGTGAGTGTGCAGGTGACACCAAGCCGGGGTGACCAGTGGATGCCTTTGAGGGCAGCGCTGCTACCCAGAGAAGCCAGACTGGGCGAATGGGCTAGCAGGAGCCATAAGAAGGGACAAGCGCAAAGTCCTGCCCTGGGGAGGCAGAGCTGCTGCAAGGTGTTCTGTTTTGGGACCCCAGTTCAGGAAAGACCTGGATAAACCAGGGTGAGGTCAGAGGAGGCCACTGCACCGGTCAGGGCTGGAGACCCTGCCCTGCAAGGGGGGGGTTTGGGGGTCCAGTGGCAGCCCAGTGCTTGCGGGAAGGGGAACAAGGAGACAGAGATGGACCCTTCGCAGCAGTGTGTGGTGGTGGGGCAAGAGGTAGTAAGACAGGTTCATGCTGGATATGAGAAGAGACTTGTCTCCTGGATACAAGGAATAGGACAGGTTTTCCAAAAAGGTATTGCAGTCTCCAGCCTCCCAGATTTTCAAGACCTGACTGAAAAAGGCCCTGATCAGCCTCTTCTGACCTCCCAGATGCACTTGCATTGGGCAGGAGGCAAGGTCCCTTCCAGATTCCATTACCTTATAATCTAATGAACACTCCATAGCCTGCCCTGATGACTTGGTCTCCTGGTTGCACCATACTGCAACTCACACCCTGCCTAAATACTCATTTTTCCTTCCAAGGTATGCTGTACACCCTATAGTCTAAGCTCTGGTTTCATTTAGATATGTTTTAGTAACAGTTTTTAGACAGCAGCAAAGTCTATGTGGATCAGGACACTGCATAAATTCACAACGTAAAACACATTGTGGGAAATATTTTGTCGAGTAACTGGGATTGTAAGAGCTCAATAACTAAGAGGTCTTTATCACCATACCTTATAGGACAAAAATTTCCCATGCCAGTGTCATTTGTATTAAACACTAAGTTACACAGCTTGAAACTCATGAAAGTTACTCAAGCACGTTGACAGGAGAATAGCTTGTACCCTCCTTACATCAGATATGTACTTGATAATGGCAATTTCAATTTGACTAGAGTATGCTGTGTGCAGTAATTTCATTAGACACTGAAAGTTACATTATAGTAATTAATTCTATACTTACCCATGAATATCCAGGACATTCAGAACATGATTTCCAGCTGTATGGCTAGCAAACAAAAAGATCACACCTCCAAAGAGCTGCCATGTACATTTCACAGTATAGTCTAGACAGCAGTAAACAATAGCACGTGGAAATCCAGCCTTTCATTATTTACCAGGACATGCTGTTAAAAAAAGAGTTTCTTAGCCACTCTGGTGAGTAAAGCAATGCTATACATGATGTTTAGCATGAGAAACAGGCAGCCCTTCATTTGTGTGTTGCATGGAACTTATTGAGAACACTACTATTTTCTATCAGTGTTACAATTTCTAAGTTTGCACTGATTCACTTCCACTAAAAAAAGAAAAAAAGAGGATGGAGGAGGAGTGACCTGTCTTAATTTTAATGGTGGATTATGCTTTTTTGCAAAGTGCCTGATGCAAGGCCCTTTGTCTGAAGTGAATTGAAAGGCTTTTACTCATTCTGATGGCAGTTGTATCAGGTCCTACGAAGAATAAAAGACTTACAAAAAGCTGCTGCTGCTGCCGTATTTAAAGAAGTAATTAACAGCAAGGTTAGAGGGAGATCAAAGAGCTATGGTGGATAATTAGAAAAGTTGGGGCAATTGCTCCTTATAAAACAAAGCCAGTACAAATGATAGTAATAATAATAATAACAAATAATAATAATAATAATAATAATAATAAAGCTGCGTGTTGCTCTCCTCCGAAACAAAATCACAGAATCACAGAATCACAGAATATCCCGAGTTGGAAAGGACCCATAAGGATCATCGAGTCCAACTCCTGGCACCGCACAGGTCTACCCAAAATTTTAGAGCATGTGACTAAGTGCACAGTCCAAACGCCTCTTAAATTCAGACAGGCTTGGTGCAGTGACTACTTCACTGGGGAGCCTGTTGCAGTGTGCAACCATCCTCTCAGTGAAGAACCTCTTCCTAATGTCCAACCTAAACCTCCCCTGCCTCAGCTTGACACCATTGCCGCGGGTTCTATCACTGGTGATTAAGGAGAAAAAAAAATATGTTTCTTATTTCTGTTGCAAAACAGGCTCAGAAAATAGACTATAATTTGTTCCTCTCTGCTACTCTAGCCAGTCATGGTAAAATTCAGTTATGCCAGTAAGAAGCAATACGAGCGACCTAGACAGATGACTGCCTTCTTGCTTTTTCATTAGGAGAGCAACAGCGAGAGCCCATTTCACTGCAGGCAGAGAATTAGAGGATTAGGTTCATTTGCTGCACTTTTACTTCGGCCTCCATGTGGTCCCCATCTGGAGCTGTCGGATGTGGAGAGCTGACAACACATGCTCACCAGCTCCCTTCCACCAGCGCTCCCACTTTGTTTTGGCCGACGTGACTCTTGGGCCCTCCCGGGGCTGCCCGGCCACCCCCAGCCCAGCCCTGCGGTGGGTCGGTGCCGCGGCCTGCCCCGAGGCCCTCCACACATGGGCACCCATCCTTGCTTTTCCCCCCTCCTTGGGTTTCCTGTTTTCCCCTGCGGAGCTTCCTTCTCCGCGCTGAAGCTGGAAGGAGGGGTATCCGCCGGCAGGATACTGGCCAGCTGCCGTTTACCGGGGCACTGCTACCGAGGGGAGGACCATGGTGCTGCGGCAGGAAGGGGGACGGGCCCAGGGCAGCGGGAGAAGATGATGTGAGGCCTGGTTAACAGGCACAGTCTGGGGCTGAGGCACAGATCAGGCGCACGGCGTGTAGGAGCGACAACAGATGGCATGAAAGCCCCCTCTTCGTTCCTTCTTCCTCAAGGAGGTCATGCTGATGGGAAACGTGCCAAAATTTTCCAGAGTCTCAAAGACTGAGTAAAGAGTTATTACATTTCCATGATTCAGAAAGCAAGTATTTTCATGAAATAAGGATCAGTCTGTTTCGATCACTTTGGCTCCTCCAGCTGTAGAAGACCCCCCACATTTGCTTTACAAGGTAACTTTGAAACGAGGACAGATGTAGGAATCTCAGACAGCAATGCCTTTTCTCTGCTCCTGCTGCTGAGACAGTGAAAACACTGATGATGTGATGTTATCGCTTGTCTATTTCTTTTTTCTCACCAGTACAAGGTAGCGCATCCCCTAGGGAAGCCGTGATCTCGTCAGGCTTCCAATCTCTTACATCACATTGATGTCAGCCACTTGTTTTGCCCTCCCCTTTTTAAAACGTGTTCATTTTTTCTCTGTTGATGAGATCTGCGCTTGCGTGCCGCTGTGGTCCCACCTGGTCTCCCCATCTCCCCAGGCAGGTTCAGACCCTGGGAGCCCACCAAGCAAAACCCGAAGCTCTGCACAAGGAGCCATTGCTAATGCTGTAGGTGGCACCCTTTGATCCCACTCGGCCGGAGACCGAGGGCCGCCCCTGTCAGCCAACAGAGTGCAGTTGGAGGTGCTGCCTTTCCGCACAGACATAAAGCAGAGGTTCAGGCAAATTGCCATCATTAAAAATGCCACGGTACTTTCCCTGCAACAGTAGGAGTGTTAGCTCCAGTCATCAAGCCAAATTTAATTTGAGCAATTTACATGCTACTTACCTAGAATTCTCCTGATGGTTTCAACCAGATAAGGCAATTTAAGTTGCATTTTTATTTTTCTTTTCTTTTTTCTTTTTTGTCCTGGTCACTGCCATGTTCTGTGGTGCTGCTGTGTGTTGTTACACAGCTGTTGCATTTCACCTCGAGGTGGCTGTACAGCAGCTGTTGACAAAGTGATTCTACATTTACAACATGTGTAAGTGTGTTGGTGAAGTTTGTAAAGCATGTTGAGTACTTTCTGAATTAAAAGCAAGACGTGCATGCAAATGTGTCGTAATTACCATTATGCACATCTTCCTCTAAATATGCATAGGCAGAACCATTAGCCTTAATGGGAGCTGCAAACATGCTTCCTAAAAGGACTCTTAATTCTCCCAGAGCATAATAGCTGCATCAGTTAAGGATGTGTTAACAGCAAATGGCTCTATTCATGAGAATTTATCAAAGAAAAACTTCAACTATTTTGCTCAATACAGCAACTTCAAAGACGTCTTCATTCATTCATGTACTACCAACCCAGCCTCACTAAGGATGAACGCTGAGTAAACACTGAAAGAGAGAAAATAAGATAAGGCGCATGGGAGCTTTTACAAAGAGAGAACACATTTCGCTCTTCCCACTGCCCTACATGGGTTTAAGTGCCTGACCGTGAGCCCCCAGTTATGTTATTGTTGAAGTGCCTTTGAAGCACTGTGCAAGCTCTTATATCCAAGGAGTCACAGGAAAGGATATCGCCATTGTTTTTATGTAGTTCACCAGTTCTTAATGGACTTCATATGGTCTCTGCTTTTTCAAAGCAGCCTTCTTTATCACAACTACAGCATGGCTCTCTTGTCTTCCCTGCAAATTCTTTGTAACACATTTATCATTTCACTCTCTGCAAAGCCATGATCACATAAACCTCCTCCAATCCTGCAAAGGCATGTGAAGCAACTTCCTTAGTTAACTATTAGTTCAAGCAGCAATGGTGCAAGTATAAAAATTTACTTCAGATCACCTACATCATTGTGTGTCCTGTATATCAGGTCCAGACCAAACACAGAATCCAAACTTGACACTAGGGGAACATCCTCAGTGACCTACTGTATGGAAATGCCACCAGACTGCAGTATCATGGTGCTTACTGGTGATTATTCCTGCTTCAGTAGCTCCTGGCTGTGTTAGTGAGGCATCATCAGGAGCAGACCCCAGGCCTGACCTTTGGGGTGCCCAATTAGTGGTGATCCCAGAGGAGCACAGAGCTGAAAGCAGAACAAAGCTGAGTGGAACAGTCTGGTCTCTTGGATGTGCAGCGCTGTTCTTACAGTCATTTTTGTTTAATTCTGTGCATGACCTAGGGGATGAATTAACTATTAACTTTGACTTCAGTGTGACTTGAAGAAAAAATAGTCATGAATAGTCCTTGACTATTTCAAAGTATGATATTATTCGTCTAATCCTGTTGTGAAAGTGACAAAGCTACAGCCTTTTTTACAGCTGTGTGTGTGACATAAGCCAACTTGGTTTCTCGCTTTTAGGCTTAAAAAAAAAAAAAAGAAAAGAAAAGAAAAAGAAAAGAAAAAAAAAAGGAAGAAGAATGGGCTTATTATCTTGTTATCAGGCTCTTCCTCTAGGAGTAGCTGCTTGCTTTGTTTGAGTAAGCCCAGCTTCCGCAATTCAAAGCCTGAAACCTTCATCTGAACCTGATGCTACAGCTGGTCAGGATTCTCAGATGTGCATGCTGACAGCAGTGTGCAGATAAGGCAATATTTGACCAAGCACCGGTTGGGCTTGGAGGTGAATATGCTTGGGCGGAAAATGAGAGTTTCCAGCTTACACCCAATTCACACAGAGGAAAAATTGTACTAAAATGGAGATTCCTTTAAGGAGGGTGTTTTTGTTGAGCCGGAGGTTGTAGTCCACAAAATGTTGTCACAATAGTTCTACATACCATCTAAGTGTAAAATAATGCAATTAATAAACACAAATACTTACTATCTTATTGAGGAGATAGAACACAGAAGCTGCGAGCCAAATACAAACTTGGCTTAAAAAGGTAAAAGCCAAGTTAGTCATAGTCATAGTCATACTCAGCAAATCTAAATATCGTCAGCCAGCTTTGTTTTTCATTGGCACATTTAAAACTAATTAAGTACTGCTTTGACAAAAATAATGGGCTGTGTGACCAAGTCAATATTTTGTAGCCCAGACTTTTCAGTGCCAAACTGCCTTCATCCTCAGTGCCTGAAAACACCGAGCACAGGTTTATCACCAGCAGCCACTGAACCACTGGTCCTCCAGGCAGCTCCTGGGCAAGTGCATGGTGGGCATTCAACCTGGGCAACCAGGCTAAACTTCAGCCAAAGTGAACCCATGCAATGTGTACCATGTGGAGGTAGAGGTGGCCTCAGCACTACCTGCTTTGTTGTATTGTGCCAAGCAACTTGTTAACGTAGAGCCACCAGAGAGGAGGTCCTGACTCCGTCTTCCCATGGAATGTAAAAGGAGGATGGGGAAACTCCAAAGGAGTTGGAGTAGGTAAGGTATGAAACTCTGCAAAGGATGGTCCAAGCTGCAGCAAACACAGTACGTAATTCTTCAGAGAAACTCTGAAAAAATACAAACTCTGCTAGGGCACTACTGAGATCCCCCTGGAAACCTTAGTCTTTCTCAAGAACCATTTATTTTATTTTTTTTTTATATATGAAACCCAGAACATGGTACAAGCTTGCAGAGTCCATTGCAAGCTGACTGCCAGCACCTCCTACTCCACAGCAGTTCCTCATCCAGGTAGCACTGCAGACATCTCAAACTCTTTTTTTCTTTCTTTCTTTCTTTCTTCTTCTTCTTCTTTTTATTTATTTATTTATTTAATTATTTATTTATTTATTTTTAATCTGTTCAAGTTTTGTTTGAGCCTGCTTCAACACATAAGAACACTATCTCAAAGAGCAATCTTGGTACATACATTGTATTATAAGTATTTTATCTTCTTGGTGGTTTTTATTTCACTGTTTGATATCTGAAAACTTGTTAAAGTGGTCCTCTCTGGAGTTGTCTGTGCACAGAAACACTGATTTCCTGGTCTGCAGCCAGCTTGGCTGACTGCCCATTTCTAAGTAGGGAGACTAAAGTGGATCTTTCAAACTTAAATTTAAATTTAAATACTCTTTTAGTTGCGTAGGAATGAGATCACTTCCTTAGTTAATAACTACCAGGGATGCTGGTTTACATTGCTCAGTGGAAAAAAGAATAAAAATTGTAGACCTTATTAGCTACACAGATCTCTGAGAATTTCCCATTTTATTCTGATCTGATTTTAAAAAAGAAAAAATGTTCCATGACTGGCAAGCATTCTATTTTTTCAGGTGCTGGAATGTACATTAATAATTTACACTATAAGGAAAAAGGAGTGTAAATGACATTTCACGCATTGTTAGTCACTGACTAATTTCTTCTCTTTGTATTATTTCATATATTAAATTCAAGTGACAGTCTTTCACTTAGCAGAATTAAGAAGCAAGATACCATCGTTCACGAAGAGCACCCAGGCAGATCATGAGGCTGTTTTGCTGCAGGTGTTAAACTGAGCTTTAAATGAACTGACCTAGGTAACTCCATGCAGCATCGTGCTGTGTCACTTAGGCATACCCTTCCTTGCACTGTATGTACACCTATCTGCTGTATTGTAGCATTTGAAAGCAAGGTCAGAAACATTTCATTTTTTTAGTCATCATGCTTTTAAAAGAAATACNTTTTTTTGTAAGGAATGCTGGCAAAGTTCCCCATTGCTTTCATCCACATAAATTGTATTTGAAGCCTATTTGTATCTAGGCTGTGTTTCTCAGAGGACAAAAGATAAGAGAGTGTTTTAATCCATCTGTTAGATCCTTTTCCCTGATTTTAACAGTCAGACATAGTACAAAGAAAGGCTGGTTATATGGAAAGGCAGAATCAATACATAGGAAGAACAAATATTTCAGAAATAAACAACAAAAACAAGTTGGTGTCTATGATATGGATTTCACCTATTGGTAAAATAATTCTCTCTCTCTCTCTTTTTTTTTT
>VXAA01003832.1:16755-45293 GCA_013399115.1 Anseranas semipalmata | reverse complement strand
TTTTCATGTTTCCTTTTTTCTGTCCTTATGCAGACAGAGGCTATGCCTCCACTTGCATGTAGAAGGCAGCAGAGAAACAAGGTCACCTCTGCCCAGTGACTGTGCCAGTGGTAGTGCCACCCCCAAAGACCCCAAGGGACAACAGCAACTTCTGTCTTTCTGCTCTCCGTCACAGCCTGGGGTTGGGCTCTGACCCAGTGCAGAGGGTGTCTAAACAGGAGCTAAAGAAAAGGGGAAAAGGTATGAGCAGAACTGAGAAGGGCCTGTTGTTCTCCCTGCCCATACTTCTCATGCAGAGATTGCATGCTGTAACACACAAGGTAGCGGTCATTTTTAATGCCTGCCTGCCTCACTGTGCTGCTGAGTGATGGAGTTAATTGGCTTTATACTCAGAACTTCTCTGCTTCCTGACTGATGTTGTAGGGCTGAGGTGGAGCATTAGGTCAGATGGGTTAATTTTATAGAAGGCAATCATTGGCCAGCAAGCAATGGGTACAGCATGTTCTGGCTCTGATCCTTTTCTGCTTCTTTCTTGGCTAAATAGGACTGGCAAAAGCAAATATTTTCATTATTTTGTTTGTCTCCGCCCCTCCTCCTTAAATGTGTGTAAATAACATTTCTCACGATGATGTTTCAGATCCAAATCTTGATTTTTGCAAGGAAAAAAGAGGCTAATTAGTTAGGATTCAAACAGCATAATGGAATAATGCTTTGCTTTTCTGGAACAAATTTTATTAGCAAACGTTTTCAGTTATCACAGGAGAAAAATAATTGCTCCATCAGCATGTATGGAATGATACATTCATCCCAGAGCATATGATTTTTTTTTTTTTTTAACTATTGCATTTCTTTTGATTTAGAGCCAATGTATACTTGCAGAGAATTAAGGGGAGGAAATGAGTACAAAGCAGGATGACTGGTCAATAAACACCATGGTGATAAGGTTTCATGTTCTTCTTCCTTGCTTGGCACGCTGCATTGCCAAACCCTGTATGATAAATTGTACCAAGGAGGACACAGCTTTCATTGTAGTCACAGAGGACACGTATCCTAAGCAAAGCTGACATTTGGCAGAAGGAGAGACGAGGGGAGACATATGCCAATATGTGACGGTGTTTTGCATTAGACAGAAGTTTCCTTCTGTATTCCAAAAATAATAGTCATGAATTTTGTCCAAGAGAAAGGTAAGTCTCCAGAAAGGCTAAAAGGAAACAATGCAAGGCCTTTTGCACCCTGGTTCAAATTACGTACATCTTTCATGAGCAAATGTTGTAGTGAAATAGTGAAAGCCATGGCAACAGCAAGCACTGTTGCTGGCGTTGCTAGTGGAAGCGAGTGGCGAGCTCCCAGCATGACTCACCGTCCTCTGCAAACAAGCTGACCAAAAGCATCATTCATGCTTGGAGATGCGTACCTGGGTGGGAGAGGCCCCTTCCAGCATTACCCTGGTAGTTCTCCATGCCACACACATCCAGGATGGCCTCGCTGTTGGCTGGTGAAGCCCACTGAAGGTCCACGCAGCAGCTGATGCTGCCAGCGCGTGACATTGCATGACTATACCCCTTCCCTCTGCCCCGTTAGCTCACGTGGCACCTGTGCTTGGACCCACGACATCATAAGGGACTGCCATGCCAAAAAGAAATTGCCTCTTCAACTATTTTGCTCCTGTTTTCTGGCACAGTCAAAATTATTTTCCTTGTTCAAAATAATTTGTTTCTCCTCCTAGACAATTTCCCTGTTTTTTCCCAATGGCAGCTCACTCCCTTTATTGTCACTCGGGCTTTCAACATCTGTTGCAATGCAGGGAGGACACCAGACACATGCTTATGTGAAACAATGTGCTAGATCCTGCCATCCAAGGACAACATGGATCTGAAAGAAACTGAGGCTGCTTGAGCCTCAGGGTGTTCAAGAAGTGCAGAAAGCTCAGTCTGGTGCATACTTGGCCCTGGGGAAAGGGAATGAGGACAGCATTCATGGATAAAACCGGGGTGACATTGCATTCAAGGGTGCCCAGCCAAAAACTAAGACATTGGCACTTGTTATTTCCTACACGTATACGTCCATGGGTATCCACACACACACATATGTGTATGTACAAATATGTAGTGGGTACATCATCTTTCACCCTGCTTCTCTCTTCCACCACTGTCAACAGGTGATTTTTGTCCTTAACATTACTTCCTCTTGAAGTCTTGTGATTAGGTATGTCTGCTTCTTACAGGGTGCTCTCAGCAACTGGAGCACTCAGACCAGACCTTCTCATACCTACTTCTGGCACAACCTGGTCCCAAAGCCTTTTCACGGGACATCTGGACTTCATACACTGTTTCAGGTAGTGGAAATGCAATACCACCAGGCCATGTAGATCTATTTGGGCTCCTAGAAGCTGGTTGCAGAACAGCCCAATAAATTATCTGTAAGAATAAAATGTTTGTTGGTTCCTTGGAACTGAAACAAACAAACAAATCTAAATCTTTTGTAGCATATTCAATGTTCATGCTACTAGCATTTTTGTTAAAAAATAAACTCATTCTTTTTAAATAGTTAAGCATTATGCATCACTGTCTGGAATTCTGTCTGAAAGCATTATGTGATCTCTTTAAGTGATTTTTTTTTTTTTTTTAGATGCTGCACTCCCATCTGCCGCTTTCTTAAATAAAATTGACAGAAGCTTCATTTTTGTTCACAAGTGAGGTCATGGTTCTTTGCAGGCTTGCATGTCTGACTGTTTTCTGGGTATGTCCCCTTTTTACTGACCAAGTCTTTTTTTCCAGGGAGACAAGTAAGAAGTTTTGTTTGAAAAAAGGATGATAAATCCTAAAATGACACAGAATGTCATGTGAAAAAGTGAGTTTTTAAGCTAAAAACACAATGAAGTAAGTGTTTCTATGCATCGAATGAGATATGCATTGGTCCTTCATCTTTGTGATGGAATATCAGTTGTTCTAGAAACTTTGCTCCTAAAAGTAAGTTTTCAGACATTTCTTTTGACTGAACAGCTCTCAATTATGGACTTTGGGATCTTGGCCTTTCTGATCTAGAATTTATTTTGTTCATGGGTTCAGTTTCTTGGGTGAGATGTTCATGCTTTTTAGTGAACTGCAGGATCCTAATGTGTCTGTACTTATCTCTGTGTCTCAGCTTGCTGTGGAAATGGGATCTATCTGGTCCATTGAGATGGTATGGGGTACCCTGAAGAGATCCTGTGGCTGTAGTCCTTTTATTTTGTTGTTGATACTGCAGATCTAATACATTAAGGATTATATTTCACAAGGTTAGTTAATATTCTAAAATAGCCAGTTAAAAAAAATCCAAAATAAATCAAAGTTGTGTAATGGCAAGGATACAAGTGCAAGCCCATATTTCTCACTTGTTTTCTAATCCATGCGGAATAATGTATTAATAGTTGTTGCACTGTGAAGATATCTGGTTCAGCAGATTTTCATCACAAGACATTGAAATTCAATTAGGATGTTATGCCTCAACTAACATCAGGTCTGAGGCATTCAGAATATTAATATCTAGTTCCCAAATATTCTGTTTGGAAAAAACTCCACATTTATCACAATAAGAATGAGAAACATATAAAGGAAGATAAATTGCATTTGAGCTCCAGTTTTTTTTTCTGTAATTTATTCCTCTTTCATGATGTGACAACTACCCAATTACTGTGTCTGCAGGTCTGTCATTGTTAATATGAATAGTAGTGTTTTAATAAAATGTTTAAATTGACCCTACTCTTTCCCTTATAACTCATTTATAATCCTGATGGTGAGTAAACAGGGTAGATGCTCAACTCAATTTATCTGTTACATCCTGCACATTGGAAATCTCACAGACAGTGCATCTGAAGGACGGTTCTAGTTTTAATAACATTTTTAATTTACGTTCAGCATGACCTGAGTGGTAGGACCAGTTGTATGTACTCCCAAAACTAAACTGAACATAACTCCCATACGCTTTTGCTTGGCCTTTTCCGTACAATTCTGTTGTTTGAGACCCAAGACTCCTAGAAACAATGGTCTTTGTTCCCTCTCTTATTTGCATTCTTCTTTTCTGGGCTACTAAGTGTTAACATATGTGATGAGAGAAGGAGGCTTATGAAGTAATATACCATAACTATGCATGCACTGTAGAACACTGGACAGATGTTCACAAAGATAGCTGCAGTTTACAATACAAGCAATTTTTCCCTCTGTGATGAGCATTCAAGAGAAGTGAGAAGAATCTTAAAATACCATCTTTTTTGTATTCTTAGGATATTTTCAGAGGAAATGTTTCTGTGGTAGTGTCAGCAGTTTCTTTTCATTTCCTTATCAGGCAAGATAAACACAAGTTTTTGGGTCCCCTAACTTGCATGTCATAGCATGAACCCTTGGAATGTCATGGAATAGGAGCCTGGCATCATTGCAGCCACAGTTCTTCAGGTGCCAGGATGAAGTAGTGGAGAATGTGGTGGTGTATATACGTATATGTACACATGTATTTGTATATTTATGTATATATTTTGCTTGATAAAATTCAAGAAAACAGGAAAACAGGGAAAAGATTGAAATAACTTTTATGGCATCTTATCAGGATGGTATTTTAAAGGAAGGTGAAGTTCAGGATTTATTAAACTTACAGACTTACTACAAGGGCCACAACCAAGCTTGTTTATTATGGGGATTTTTTTTTTTTAAATTTCTATTTATTTATTTATTTATAGAGGTGGCTGTTGCTGAAAGGCTACTTTCCTAGTACCTATGCCTTGCTTTAAACAGACCCCTCTGGGATGAGGGACAATGATCTGCATACCAGGGACTTAAAATGAACAGGTCTGAACGTAATGAAAATGCACTTTTTCATTTGCTGATATATATTCACAGGGTAAAGGGATGCGTGTATAAAGTCTGTGTTTCTATAACCTTATTAATTACTATGAATTTCACCACAGAAATAATTTAGAGGTTGGTAGCTCATAATTTCAACAGACCTTAATACTGTGACATCTGTAGGCTTCCAGTAACATCACTACAAATTTAGCTGAAGTGTACCACCAAGAATAAGAGAAAAAGTAATTCATATTCATTTTTCTTCAAAATACACTACCACTAATTACTAAAAGTCATCAGGAAAAAAGTCATGGTATAATTCATTTGTCAACGGGCAAACCATTGTTTGGCATAGGGATGGCTTAGCTCACTGTAGGCTGTGTACTGGGGCAGAGATTTTGAAAACTGCTTTGAAATTTGGATATGGATATGATTTTAAGAACTGAAGGTGAAACTGAGATCTGTACAGCTTCTCCTGGTATGTGTAACCATGGAACATCTGTGTAAGTCAGAAGAAGACTCCCTGAATTAAGTAAGGCATCTCATGTTGATATCTCACATCAACCTTCATATGAGGTATATTGTGCTCCGAGCTGCAGAAATTTTGGCCATGGTGAAAATTGAAGTAATTCTTATTTTCTGTTTCATCTGTCTGTCAGTTTGTTGTATTGCCTTCCCAAGCCTTTTAAAATAGAAAAATAAGATATATATATATTTTTTAAATTGTATCTTAGTTACAGAAATTAGGATTTCAGACAGGGCACAGCATGGACCAGATTGAGCGACACTAGTTTCTGCACCAAAAGGTTGAAAATAAAGACAATGAGGGCAGAAGGGAGTCTCCTAGTGATGCTTTCCCTCAAGGCAACCCTCTCAAAGTCTCTAACTGGAACTAAACTAGCTAATTGGAATCCTCTCTTTGAAATATTGACTGATTCCCAGATAGTCAAATGAACTTCTAAAGCATCACAGGCTGGAATAAATTGTTATTAAAATCATGCTGTTCCTTAACCAGGAAAAAAAAAAAAAAGAACATTTGAAAGTATAAGGCAAGCAAATTTCATATAAAACTTAGTAATTCATGTCCTAAAAATTGTTACTACTCACGAGAAATATTTTAATTCCCATTTGACTTGAAGACCAGAGAATATATTATGCTTTTTTATCACTTATCTGTAAAGCCTGTACTTTACTCATTGATTTTTGTTCTAGAGTTTATAACTTCATACAGAAAACAAACAAACAAACAAACAGAAAACTCCCACCAACTCTTGCTGATTCATCTTGTGAGCTTTCTTGTATTAATGCTTAAATACTTTCTTTCTGTTTCAATCATATTGTAATAATATGGCAGTATTTCAAAGGAAAATGAAATTACCTGCTAATGTTGCAAATAAAATATTGGCTGTTTTTATGTGCAGCCACATCTGACTGAATTTGTTTTGGGGAGGCTTAATACTGCAAAATACTGTTGAGAAAGGAAAAGTCATGAGCAACAGGAGAATAGCTAAGGAAAGTGTGCAGACATTTGTAGAAGAGAATGATTTCTGAAATTTATAGTTCATACTATCGCTGTTAGTAATAGCCTTCATCTAGTGTTCTTGCTATCACTGCTACTGTCCTTATCACTGGAGAAATGTAAGCTTTAAAGAGCATCTTGAGTTTGTGTAGAAAGGTATTCAGTTGGTGTGTACACTGATGGTCACTCATGCTGGTCCCTCAGGAATGAGCTATGCGGAAAAAAGGGGGCGGGGGGGATACACTTAGACAAAAGTTCTTAATCTGCCTTTTCCTCTTAAAAACATTGCCAATGATAACTGTGAATCTTTGATAAGCTGAGGGCAGGGTATCCTTCATGTATGGATGCTGGGTTTATCTCAGTGTCTCTCAGAAGATCCGCTATCTCTTCATATCCCCAACAAAGACCATAAAAACCAAGAGAGCTGCAATTCAGCTACCATCCCATCCTGGCCTCAGTGCTGAGGCTGAGGCTGTGCTAATGCTGAATCCAGTGAATTTTTGGTAATCTTGGTAGTAACTTGTTTGTTCAGTGGCTAGCTAGAAAATACTTTCCTGTCCATCAGAAAAAAAAAATCAGATGGTTTCTTCAGGGGCCGATGCAATACATGTTTACTGAGTATTTACTCAGCTATAGTCTTTGCTCAAAATATAGAACTCTGTCAGGCAGAAATCAGAATGAATTCATCCCAGGTTGGGTAAGATGTGAACCTGCCCTAAGGGAGGCTGAAGAAGAGGCTTTGCCTGTTCCCTCCTGGATCAATCCGTGCACTGAGAACAGGAGAATGGAATTGATTCCAAAGTTTATCAGAAATTTTTGAAAGCTTTACTTTGGGTTAGTAAATAGCTTAAATGTTTGCCACCTGTTCTGCAGCCTGCTGCCAATGGTTGGAAAAACAAATGGCAGTGTGAAGAGCAGATGGATTCATGACCCAAATGGATTTTGGTTGTCAAGAAAAATTGCCTTGTATACAGGTCAATGAATACTGATGCTGAGATCCATGCTGTTGCATACTCAGAGAAAAATAAAAACCTTGTTATGTTTGCAGGAGTTAGTTCTTTTTCAGACTTTATTTTTGCATTCCCCACTCTCTTCCTCTCCTTCACAGATACTGCGGAAATGAGCGTTTTCCCCAGATTCATGTGGTAGCTCCAGGATGATGACTGTTACAGACAGCTCAATGTCTTTGGCCTAGGGAGACTTTCTCTTGGAAGCAGAAAGCTGATTTGTGTGAGCTTGGGCTGAAGGCTGTCCTTGCTTAGCAACAGGAGAGATGGAGAGAGCTGGTGATTAGAAAATATCCCTCATTCCTTTTCCAGTAAGCGAAAAAATAGAATCTCAAAGACCACTACTCCACCTGTGCCCAAGTAGCTCAGGAATTTATTCTGCCTACATAAATCCTTTCTGAGCTACTAGCACCCTGAGATCAGCCAAAGAGTAGGGACCTTCCAGTCTCAGCCTTTCCACTCTAATAACAGGGTACATTGCTTTGAAGTGGCCTTCAAGAGAAAAAGGAAACTGAAAATGCTGCTTGGATAAAAGACATTGATACCTCCATGAAAGAGGCTACTCTTGTCTCTCCAGAAATGTGCCCTGCCTGAAATCCTGATGTTTACAACTAAGATACAATACCAATTTTGAAATATTAAAAAATTTGCAAAAGCAATAGTGCAAAATCTGAAAAGACCAGAAAATAAGAGCTTCTTTGGCCCTTGATAGCATGAATCAGAATATGGGGGTCTTCCTGAATGGGAGTCTTCCTCTGAAGCACAGAAATAATGTGCAGAACAAGGTAGACTACATGGCTACAGTGCACTCGGGGATGTGCTACACTTTCTGCTTGTGGAACCAGCCCTCATTTCCTGATAGACAGTACAGCATGCCTTTCCTGGTCCACAGCCAGACTTCTGGCATAGGACGGGCATGTCGGAATAAGTACCCTGAATAATTCATTAAAACTAGAGATATATGCATTGTTCTGTAGCAAATATCACACAAAAATTCCTCAAAAAGGAAAGTATTAGTTGTATGATTTTGTAATTCTATTCAGAAAAAAAAAAAAACATGCACCATAATACCTACCCTACCTTGTGTGATTTTTGTTTGTTTGTTTTCCCCCATGTAAAGCAGATGAATATCTGGAGCTATGAACCCTGCAAAAGAGTTAAAAGTAGTTCCCCAACTCCTGGTCTTCAAATATCATCACAAAACTAAACTCCAGCTGGCACAGCAATAGCCTGGAGACCAGTGATGATTCCACAGAAGAGTCCAGTTCTGTCCACCTTGCACTGGCATCAGTCAGGCTACTGTGTCAAACCCAAATAATTGTGTGCTAAAAGTTTGGGTCCAGATGCAGACCTGGTGGCATCCTGAACGTGTCAGAAGAGAGAGACAGCAGGAACATTTTCTTTAGATATTAATTTTTCTAACCCCATTTTTTTCCCATCCAGAAAACTTTTATATTATCCCATTTTCACTGTAAAACACTAATGATTTTCAGTGGTGACAATTTTCAGCAGCAGCCAGATGGCATCAGGGTTAGGCTACTAGGGTGCCACAAATATCCAAACTGGGGATCTAATGCAAAGACTGTCTCCTTTATAGGATTGTTGCTAGATACCCTTGACAGAGAATGTATTACTCCGCAGAGGAGGCAGATCAATGTAAAAGAAGGAAGACCACAACCTCAAAGACTATGTGACCCACAAGATACTAATGCTTGTATTTCTGCCAGTTCTTAGGGCTGTGCAGTACCCACTTGATCCTAACTCCACTGACAAGCAGGGTCTAACCCTATGTTTTCCAACTACCCTGATTTTTTTTTTTTTTTATTACTGATTTTCTGTGTGTTCCAGCTCCACACTGTCTGCTCTGATTTCTTCCATATGTCTTAAATTGAAATATGTCATGGTATGGAGGAAGTCTGTAATCCCTCTCAGGTTTCTGTTGAATACTGCTCGACATTATGTGCTGTCTGTTGCTGTACACTACTACCCCCTGATAAAGGCTGTATTGAAATGGTCTCAAATACCAGCTGCTTCTTTCTTTTCAACTCTTGCTGTATCTTCTGATAGTCTACCTTTCAATACTAAATATTATAAACCCACAGCCTGGCTTGTGTGTAAAAACACAAAAGAGACAGGAAACTTCATGAAATCCTTACAACTAAAGCCATATTTATCACAGTGCTAACATCAGCATGGCAATTATCTGCAACCTCAGATGTGAAGTGGTGCAGCTGCCCTGCCACCCTGCTCCTTGCAACAGCAGGATTAGTCCTGAGAGTGCAGCAGGACAAGGATTGTGTGCGCTGCACGTCAGGTAGCTTGAGATGGAGCACTGATGTTGCACATTGTGAAATCCAGCTGCTTGGCTACTGGGGATGTAAGCATTTCTGCTGTTTCTGGACTGTATGACTTCATTGTTACGCTGGTAGAAAAATAATACTTTCTGTGCTTTCTCATTTGGAAAAGAAAATATCACTCCCTACATTACCGCAAACCTATTTTTAAAGCTATACTTAAAAAACAGTCTTGGTAATATTGTATGCCCTTTTAACTGGGCATGTAACAATGTATTACTCCATCCTGGATATGACCTAGGGGAACATTTAGTTTTCCATAGCTTTGAATGTCCTGAAATGTTTTGTAAAGGCCCCTTTTTCTTTTTTATTTTTTAAGGAAAGAAGGCCTATGGCTCCTGCATAAAAAATTGCTTGTAGGACTGCACTCCTCTATTTGCATTCTCATTTATTCAGGCTATGTGTCCAGACTGACAGCTGGCAAGGGCAAAATGCAAGGCACAGCGCTTTCTAAGGGACTAGCCCACGAATGCAGAATGAACCAAGGGCCTTAATAAGCCCCTGCACTTGCTGTTCTAAGTGCTGGAGCTGTAACTTTGACTTTTCCTTCTCTAGCAAAAGCACTCCACTGTTTCCTGGGGACAGAATGAGAAAAACTGGAGCAGGAGGGATGCTGCTCCTGTTTTTTAAAGCACAGCCAGGCTTCCACCAGGTGCTCCAGTAATGAAAGCAGTAAGGCAATGTGCTTAGAATAGATCCGAACAGAAACCACAGATATACGTGTTCAAACTACCCAGCATTAGAAGAAGAAACATCTTATTTAAACATTATTAAATGCAGATGATAACAAGCCTCATCAAAAATCTTACTTGAAACCTATACTAAATGAGGCTTTATCATGGTAGCTTTCTGAACTTGCATAAACAGATACTTAATATAGATTGCTATATTATCTATGAATATTCCATATTTCATTTTCTTCTGAGTACTCTTTTTCTCTTTGGGGTTTTTCTCTTTTAGGTATTTATAAATTCTGTTTCCTTTTGGGGGTTGAATTCTAGACTATTACCGTCTATTATCATTTTACTTTTATCCATTTTTCCTGACATTCTTAAAAAACATATCAATAATAAAGATGAGAAAATAAGTCATATGTTGAAGACCTTTTTCTGCAAAAGGTCTTTTAATCTGGCATTGAATTTCAGATGGTCATGACACTTCTCTTAGCCCTCCATATTACATCTATTTTAAATGCAGTGCACATGCTGAAGCAATGAATGAAAGACTGTTTTAAATAGATTCATGAAAAACAAATGACTTTGGGGGAAGACAAGAAACCCCTCAGTAACTTGCCATGCATCATAAGAAATAAATCCAGACAAAATCTTCCTGCTATGGTTATTACAGTCTTTCTTTGTGTATTTTTTATTTCAATAAATTGTAAATGATGATCAGTTTATAAAAATTTAAGACTAGGTCAAACAAATGAAAAAATGTGAACCATGGACTGATGCATAGTAGTAAGTGTTGACATTTGCTTAGGGACCCATAGCCTATTTATCAAACCTGGTCAGTTTACAGATCCTAGAATCCATCTTTAATTTCTGCAATTTCTTCTCAGGGTATGTGGAGAACTGCAATCCACACACAGCTACACTCACACCTAACCTTGATGTTTTAGGCTATTGAACTAGATGCAGAGAGTGATCAGCTGGAAAAGGTCAAACTACAATAATTTTTAGCATATTGTAGCAAGTTGTGCCCATCACGGAGAGAAAACTTTGGTCCTCAGGGACCCTACAATCATTTCTTTTACTCCTGGTACTAATGCGCATTATTTTGTAGTCATCCACATTGAACTCTGCTTTTTTATCAAGTGGTTTCTCAGTATTTAAGAATCTCTTGTAACTCCTTTAAATTAAGGCTTAGTTTTAATCAGCTTGGCTAATTTGATATCAGCTGAGAAACATTTTATTCAATGTTTTCCCTTTTTCTGAATTAGTTATGAATATTTGTAAAAAAATCATTAAATATTTTCATTTATTTTATGCAATATTTATGTATTAATAAACACTAATGATTTTGTGTTGTTCTTTATAAGTAATTAAAATTTATGAAAAGGAGATTTATAAATGAAGAAGTTTGAATTCTTTATAACAACGACCAGCATTCTCCTAGGTTCTCAACTGGTAAGATTTGTATAACACAGTGTTCTTTTCTTAGGCATTATTCATAGGAGGGATGAGATCTTTTTCTTTGCTCTATGAAAGTGTTATGTACTGTTTTAAGGTACAGCAGGGTTGATGGTTAGAAAATGATATTTTTATAGGGTTTTAAAAGTGACATTGGCTTTTTGTGAATTAGTTATTTAAAACTTCTTCAGTGTATGTGATACCTCACACATTGGTCATCAAAATGGTTCTTCTCCAAATCCTCTTAGCAAGAATATAGAGACAGTAGCTTCCAGAAAAATTTGCTTTTGATATTGTGACAAAATGAGAAAATAAAGGGACCTTAATGCCTCCTTCATGGTGCTGCTTTTCATTTGTACGACAACACCACTAAATCACATGAGTGTTTTATTGAAGGACTGCTTTAATTCTTTATGTTTGTGAATTGTGGCCCGAGAGGTTGGCTTCAGCTGCCTCTTGAAAGCATATAGTTTTATTGTAAAGGACTAATAAACCTTGATGTGTGCTGCCAAGGGCTTGCTCTCTGCAGCTTCTAAAATCAGCTGTTGATATGTAGGTCTGTAGCTGCTGAGAAAAAGGGATGGGAGAAATGTGAATAATTCGTCCTCTCATCCTCCAGAATTCCTGCTATGTTTGAAAGAAGGAATGTGAATGTTCCTATTTGTTGTTGTTATCACTATTCTTACCTACAACGAGCAGTGACAGTACACCTGCTCCACGAAACAAGGACTGAACAAAGCACTTATGGTCATAAGAACAGTAGCTCTTCCCTCAAGTGATGCCTCCTATCCTTTGGTTCGAAATAACCTTATTCTCAGCCACTGCCTTGATTTCAGTAGTACTTCTTGTAAGTGTGCAAGTGTGCAAGGACTTCACAGTCTGGCCTTCTCTTTGCCTGATGCTGTTGGATAGCATCATAGACTTAGCAACTGAGACAATCTAATACATGTTTCCAGTGTCATCTAGAAAATCTTGTACATTTTTCTCAGATATAGTTGTTATTAGTAACAGGTATTGTTTAATACTGTAATATATAATGAATATCTAGTTTGTTATAATAAGTTGTCCCTACTCTAAGATACTAGGCTCCAACACAGGGGATTATAAAGTATGGGAAAAGACACAGAAATGGGTAAGACAGAAAAGGAGATGAAATCAAATCAAACAAAATCATCATTGTTTAACAAATCAATCGTAAAACACTGTTTATATTTTTCGACATTTTGAGTTATACAGGTTGGAAGAATTGAGGTTGTTTCAGTCTTTTGTCCACACAGTAGTGCACAGGGAACTGCAGCCCTGTAAAATGACACTAATTAGCTGAAGAATGCTAAAGAGAAAGAGCTTTCCATCCACCAGGGAAAGGCTAACACGGCAGCCTGAGCATTGCCAAGACCCAGCACTCTGCTGCTCAGTAGTGTTGATGAGTTTTATTAGTTTACAGTATCTAGCTGTGTTTTTATGGTTTGTGAAAGGAATGAATAGTATTTAAACTACACTTTAACATAACAAGATACCACTGTTCTTCTAGTTTGCTTTCCAGGAAAAATTTCTCAGATGTTCCCTTGTAAGAAGTTTTGTTTGTTTTCTGTGGGCTACATCCCAGCTTCTTGGACAGTGCTTCTTATCACTGCTATAGAAGAAGTGTAATAAATGGGGTCATTCACATTATTGTTAGTGATGGACAACAGTCAAAAACTCTAGAAGTCCAGATCAGCTTGGACAAGCACTGGTAAATCTGGACTTTCTAAACTCCGGGGGGCTCCTCAGACCATCTCTTTAACACCCCACTTTGTTGTAAGCTTCTAGCAAGGAGCCCTCAAAGTCTGTTTGTTTTCATACTCTTTGCTTCACTGGCCTCGACTTGTTCTCACTCTATTGCAGATTTGGGTTTCAATTGCTGGGCACTGGTGTAAGGCAGCACTGTTTCAGACTAATGAATCTCAGCATTCAAGCATGCACAAGACCATTACTCTGCGTTAAGGCTACAATACGTGACAATGGAAAGGGTAACAACAAAACAATGATGACAATGTGGCTTTGCTTACCTAAAAAGTTACCTGGAACAGCATGGGAAGAGTTGACCTGTTGCCCTCAATGTACCAAGAAAGCACTGTAAATGACACTCTGCACATGCAAAAAAACAAAAACAAAAACAAAAACAAAAACAAACAAAAACAAAAACAAAAATGAAAACAAAAGCAAACTAAACCAAACCAAAAAACTAACTAAATTAAGCAGCTTTTAAAAGATCTTGCTTTCAGTTCAGTGGCAAAGTGTTATATGTAGCACATAGGGAAGTAAAAATATAACATACTTATTTTTCTTTGAATGTATGGGTAACTAATCCTAAAACAGTTATTTTTTCTGACTACATTTAGCCTCTTTTATGCATGCTTAAGAACTTTTAATAAGTTAAATCCCTTTATCCTTGGAGTTGTGTGGACAGTTACTTCTTTTTTTAATCAACTTTATATGACTTAGAGATAAAACAGAAAGATTTTCTTTGAAACATCACTAGCGTGTCCTAAAGGCTGTCATAGTGACTTGATTTCAGAGTCCTCCTGAGGTAGAAGTTGAGGTGCAGGCAGCCTCCTCACTTGCCATGAACTTTAAGGAGCTTTGGATTTTCTAAAAGTGCAAAATCTCTGCTGGCCTGTGGTATTCAACTGATTTCAGAGAACTGTCCCCCCGATTTTAGGAGGCAATTTCTTGTGGATGTCATAAATTTAACTCATATTTTTTTCTTCAGTTGGAAGTCATAACATACTGTAACTATTAATAATTACTACCCAGATTCCTGACTGTAGTTTATCATTGGAATGTTGGAACTTGAAATAGCAATGCATGCACACAAGCATGTATGAGACACCCAAAGGAAACATTTTCAGAATAAAGAAGTATCAATGAAATCTGAAGTGGTAATCTGTTGAGTTTAGAAGATGAAGCGAATAATTAACAGCCTTCTACTGTATATTCTACTTTGTGGAGTTCAAATTCATTGGCATTGCTAACATTTTCATCCTTTTATTTTTTTTTTTTTTTTAGTGATACAGCATCAAATCTAATATTCTAAAACAAATAAAGTGGTAAATATCTCACCAAAATTACCTACTACTCTACTTTCTCTCCCAGCTTCACTTGTTTGATAAATCAGTAATAAATTAGTAATATAAAGTTTTCTACATTCAAAATACCTATTCCAGGCTAAAATATGGTAAATCTTTGGTACTTTAAAAACAAAACAAAACAATACAATACAATCCCCACACCAACCAACAAATCAATGAAACAAACAAACAAAAACCTTACTATTTAAAATATCTCCAGAAAATGAAACTCTTATCAAAATATTTCTTTTATCAGTCATGGATTAATAGCTGATTACATCCAAAATCATCCATACTTTCAGGAAAAAAAAGGGACTGTTTTCACTACAGACTTTTCCCTGCAATGTGTCTCGATGCAAAAATTTTGACATTTACTGGGGCTTAATAAGGCAGAGTGGACATAGCAATTTATTCAGCACTGTCCCTGGGGACATATACTTTCAAATCAGTGGCTAAAAGGAAAACAAAGAAAGTGTAAATTCTGTGTTCCATAGGTTTGCAAACCACCAGAATGCAATTTCAGGTTTGCACTTAACCTTAGAACCAGGCTGTGCTGAGAAATACACCATTTGTTCACAACCTGCTACTGCCTTTTGGAAATCATCTAAACATGTCTAGTGATAACTCTACCTATTCGTAGCATAGCATTTGTTTCCAAGCAAGCCGTTTGCCATTAAGAGCTAACCCACCCTGCCCACTTATCACTCTGCTGGGATATTGATCCTGTAAATCCTTGCAGTGCATGCAATGGGTAGCACAAGCCTGCCTGCCCCACCTGCAAGGGTTATGAGTTTGCATCAAAACATACAACACCAACAAGCTCCAGCTACCCCGAGATCAGGCCTCAAATCATCTGGCCTATGTGTAATGAGTGACATTCTGTGCTTCAGCACTCTGCAGCGACTTCATTGCTCTGAAAGTCCGAAAGGAAAAGGCGAGGGGTTAGACTGCAGGGGATGGAGCTGCAGGCCCAGCCGGAGCCTTCCTGGCCCGGCATGCCGGGTGACTCTCCACCCACGGGCTCCCTCGGCACCCACCCATCGCTACAGCAACCGGTGGCACCGCTACAAACATGGCGTCTTGATGAGGCCTTCATGTGGGGTGAGCAGCTGGAGGGGGTGAAATCTGAAGAAAGATCACCTCAAATAGCCATAAAAATGCGGGAAGGGAAACAGAGAGCACCTAAAATCACTCCCAGTGATGTATTCCTCACCACTGCAATCTCTCGAGCTGTCACATCCTATTTTGATGATGCACTGGGGAGAAGCAACTAATTAGGCTTAAGCATAGGCTGGATTGCACTTATTAGTCACAGGTTTATATAAACCTTCTGGGGAGGCAGCTGCTCACTGTTTCAGGGTGCTCTTGCTCAGCTCCGCTGGCAGATTTCTGTGGGAAAAGCATGAGACGGAGGGCAGACTCTCATCGTCTTGTTTTTCTGGGATCACTTTAATTGCAAGCACTCCTGAGTTCAGAAGCAGAGACTAGGAACAGGAAATTGTAGCTGGACTGGCAGAAAGAGACACAGCCACATTCTGGCACCTTGTCTATACTTATGTGCTGGAGAAACACATACCTTTGAAGATGAACTCCATGTGCTATTTTAGAATGTTTATATATGAAAAAAACAGTTTCAACACTGGCTTTGGTACCTCTCAAATAAATGAGACAAGAAAGTAAAACACTACTGTTTCACAAGCTAACTAATCTGATCCTGATTCTAGGCACTGCAATATATTTATAAAACTTCACAACATATGGTGTCTAGAGGAAACGCTACCTTCTTTCAACAGTCTGGCAAATGTGTTTTAAGATAGTCTAATGACAGGAATGATTCAAGGGTTTTCACTGGTTTGCTCTGGCACATGGGTAGTCTGGACACAAGTGCTTTTAACTGGCATTTCAAAACTTTCCATGAGATAATGGTGGTTCTTATGGGGTTTACTTCAAAGCAAAATAGATATCTCCATCCTCTCTGACACCACACCTTTGAGTCAGACTTTATACTCGTTACTGTGTGTTCCACGAATCAGGGTTAGGTGGAATAATTCATCTTTCCAATGAAAAGAAATGGTGGGAATTTTAAGGGTTTTGAACAAGCACATCATACTTGTATCTAAATAGAGGTGATGTTTCCTCTTATTGGCACTGCTTGTGTTGGCTGCTGTGGGAAATGACAATGTATCAGCACACCAGAACAGTCATCAGACATAGCTGGGTTCGATGTTGCTGTCATCTGACTTAGCTCAATTCATGTAAAAACATTTTGGACTGCAGATTCTAACAGCTGGCCGCATTATAATTAGAATTTGTTAGCACCGTTGGTGGTGCACTGTCTATTTTTATGCCCCTGGTTTTCTCACTGGAATGTCCAAAAGGTGTTAGCATGTTGTACTGCTCCGTCACCGCCTTGTGAAGGTGAGGCGTTGATGGATTGTAAGCTGGGTGCCAGCCTTATAATAGGAATCATATGGTTTGGGAGGCCTAAGACCACTGCTGGGAAAAAAACAGACAGAGATGAGATGATCACAGACCATTTGGGATAAGAAAAGTAAAGAAAAGACATTTACAGGAAATATTTTAAGCCTGCTAATTGCTTGGCAATCTGCAGCAGACTTCCATTTGATTACACATTTGGACTGCTTCAAGGCACAGACTGTTTCGGTATCTTTGACTCTCAGTAGAACTCCATTGATGACCTAATGTGTAAAGTTCTGGTTTATTAACTCACATGCTTTACATTTTCATTGAAAATGAAATAAACTGGGAATGGAGACGGTTGGATTTGAGTTCCTGTGAGGCTCAGCAAATCCATAGAGGCAACAGAGACACACAGCATTAGCCAAGATGGCCAGACATGCTGTATTTTTTAAAAGCACACTGGGTGCCAGGGACTACACACTTGGAATCATCTCTATTGGTATGCTGCTTAAAAGCAGTGTAACATTTATATGTCTTCCTTCCAGATTTACAGCAAAAGTCAATTCAGTTTGTAAGCAAAACTGTAGATGAACCCAGGTTTGTCCCTATTTAGTTGAAAGACTTTTGGGAAGTGCCTAATGAGTTTCTCAGTCTGAGTTTCAGATGAGGTGTTGCTGTATCACAAACACAAATACTAAAGATCACACAGCAAAATCACAAACGCTAAAGAATGGTAACAAATCTCCTAGTTACAGAGCCCAGTGCCCTGCTATCACAGGCGTTGTATCATATCATGCCTTGCATAAACTCAGGATGATCTGGAGCTTTGGCCTTCACTATTCCCATCCTCTGAAATTCACTCCTCTGAAAGAAAGTGTTCCCAACTCACGGTATGTTTTAGACAAGCTTGCACAAAGAAAAAAACACTGACTTTGTTCAAATTAGCTATAAAACACTTGAAATCCATTCTATAGGCTAAGGATTACCGAAGTATGAAGCGCTTAGACAAATACTAGAAAACAAACAACTGAACAACCAGCAAAATTAAGGAACACTTATAAATCAAGAAGCTATTCTGAAGCTCAGATACTAAATCTTTGTCAAAAGTCATTGGAAAGGTCATAACAAGAAGACATGCATAAAATGTTCCCTTGGAGAAAATATTTTTAAAGATCTGAAGTTCTGTTTCTTAAAAGAAGCAGCCTTCCTCACTTCATTAGATAATTATGAAGGATAATACTGTAGCATCATGATGGGTTTTTCTGTAAGAAGTCAATGGATAATTCAATATGCAATCTCTATCTTTTATGTTTATGCATTACCTTGCCAAGATGTTAGTGGAAAAGTGCCTGCAATTGTTACTCAACATCAGTTATTAAATATGTTACAAAAATTCTTCTTTGTTTGAAACAAAATGCACTAGTTAGAAATTAAATATTGCTTTGAAACTCAGAAGAGGTAAGAAAAAATTAGTTGTTGAGATACAGAACGCATTATTTTTCCCTTTAGACATATTCAAGAAGGATACTATTTTTTAATAAAGCTAACAAGCCCATCAAATCCAAAACAAAACTAATTAGTTTGCAGAGAACAAATTAATTAAAAGACATTGACCACTTACGCTTTTTTTTGTTTTTTGTTTTTTTGGCTTGGTCAGTAATATAGCATGTGGTAGATCCTTTATCACCACAGTTAATTGTTTATACTAGAAAGTCAACCTTCCTCGCTGGCATGGATAATCTTGCCAAGTGGAATTATTAGGTCTGGTCTGCCGCCAGAGTTTACTCCCAGACTTCATTATTTAACCGTTTCTTTGTATAGAGCTAGGTTGTCATTGAAGTTGGCACAAATTACTATGCTACTTTTGTGCGTACATTCACCAGAGCTGTGGGAACAAAATGAAGGATCCTGCATACACACAGATATTACAATAAGAGGCCTCATTTCCTTTTGCAATAAGTTAACAGCATGTGGAAAGAAAAGCGTGGAAGACTGTGTATGAAGAGCACAAAGAACTCAGGACTCATTTTAAGAAAATGTGGATTTTCCATTAATTTCCTTAAATGCCTGCAAATACTTCCTGACAGGGCAGCTCTATGTCACTTGAAACCTTGCTGTCTGACTGGTCCCTGTTGCTACACAGTATGATGTATATAGGCAGACAAAACAACTTCATGCTGTCTTGATTGCTTAAAATAAGTTGCCTTTTGAAGAACCCACAGGTCTACAGCAGACAGTCAAAACATTATCCTGGTAATGTTGATGCACTGCAGAAATCTCATAAAACTGCCATGGTGAGCCATGCTCTGTTTTGTGGTCTTCACTGTAAAGGTTTGCCAGCTCTGGAGGGCACATGGCTTATCACAACGTTGAGTAAATGGAAATTGCTATAATCTCAGAGGAATCCTTTATAATTTTAAATTAACATGAAGGATAAAAACTGACAGAAGGAACATATCTGTCATTTGACAAATGACTGCTCATTCAAAACACAAAGACCTACCAGATATATCGTAAAGGTGGGTATCCAGAGAACAATGGCAGCGTGATTTCTCTTCCCTTTCCCAGACTTCACTGACATTTCAGAAACTCAAAGCACAGAGGTCCACCTGGAAAACAGAGAGAAAAGATTAATATCCCCCCCTCTCCTTGCATCCTTACGTCATTGTCTTGTCTTTTATTTTCTTATCACTCTTTATTTAAATAACCCACATAAAACAAAATCTGTCATTGCTCAATGTAAGACTTAGTAAAAGTAGTCCCGTGAGCTCAGAGCATGTCCCACAGATGATGCTGATCCTGAGCTCCTCTTCTTGGGCTTTCAAAGCCTTATTATGACCTTCATGTGTATGGAGAGGTTATTTCAGTGACATGAGGAAAATAAGGTCTTCAAATTTAGTTCCGCCTCTCAAGGAAATAAGGGTGTCATTTTAAGCACTTTCTTGTAGTAGCATTTCTAAATATAAAAGGAACTATTTTATTTTATTTTATTTTATTTTATTTTATTTTATTTTATTTTATTTTATTTTATTTTATTTTATTTTTTATAGAAACAAGAAGGAATGGCTGAGAAAGACACATAGCGACTGAATGCAGCAATGGGAGCCAGGAATTCATGCATCTTCTTGGGTCTGAATTTCTGGGGTCTTCAGTGCATGATTCAATTTTTGCACCTCACTGTTCCTACCTTTCGAAATAGCAATTTTAAGTTCAAGTAAAAGCTGTGCAAGGCAACTCATTAACTGATGAGGAACAATTCACTAGCTGCTTCTTGGAAGGCAGTGTTGTAATCACACGATGGCTGATTTACCTCACCACAGGGTAGGCTATTACGGCTCACAACTTCAGCATTTTGCTGGCCAGGTTTGCGAGTCTCTGGGTCTGAAAAGAGCTGTGTAGTGATCTGAAGGCTGGTAAGACAGGCACTCAAATCTGTGCAAGCATCAAGGCTTCATAAGTATGCCAGAAGAATAAAGTCATTGCTGCTGAATCTCCTTTTGTGACTTGCTAAAGCTACTCAGAAGAGGAACAATTGGGAGCTGAAGATTTCCTCAGACATCATTGTTTGGGGTCATTCACAGTGGGGAAAAAGCCAGTCCATTATGAATTCTGACTCTATTTGAACCTAGTAGGTGCTCTGGGGCAAGTATTTAAATTGTAAACAAGGATTGTGACCAGAAAATACACATTTTAAAAATACATGATAACTTATGAAAGACTGTGTTTTCCTACAGCATAAAGTAACATTGTAGTTGGAGCCCTTGGGACTGTGAAGCAATTCAACCTTAGGTTCTGTGGAAAGGGTGAAGGACATAGAGACAGAAGGACATTGATTTCAGAGCTCTGATGTAGGGAACAAGCTGAAATACAACTTTTCCATTTCTCTGAACCACTACATATCCTTTAAGCATCTTGCCCTGCCACAATCTTTCTTCACAGCTGCCTGACCCCTGTCACCATTTCAGTGAGTGATAAACATTATTGTCTTGTTCAATTTCTACAGAAAGTTCTTTCTGAGAAAGCATATTTTAGAAAATTCTTGAGATGTCTCTTCCCCTTGCTTCATCTATTCTTCTTATAAGACATTTTTTTTCCCTCTTTCTCCTTTCCCTTTCTTACTGTGATCAAACTCTGAAAACACCAGGTTTCCCAATATCACTTTTTCTGAATTCTCTTCTTTTGTTTCCATTCTTTCCACCACAACTCACACCTTGTCTATCCTATGTCCACCAGTGTAAGATATCTCCAGGTGTTTAGGACCAGACAGGAAACAGACAGCAAAGACTATGGCAGTCCTCATCATGCCTACAAAAGGGACCGACTATATTATCACAGTTCCCTGCCCTTCCCAAAACGGTTTGGCATGTTCCAAAACACAGTCAATTTGACAGGTAGCAAGGCAGACACAACATCTTATCTTTGCAAATCTTATCCAAAGTCCTTACTACTGTTGTCCCATGAAGACAGGAACCTAGAAAAGGCATGTCTTGGCCCTCATGTGTTGCCACCAGATGGCAGCCACTGTTGGTGAAGGAGAAGATGTTTTCTTCCTCTCTCCCTTGCCATTAATCTCTTCTGGAAGTTGTGGTTACAGCTTGCTTCTGTTGCTGCTGCTATCTCACTTGTGATGTTTGGTGAACCAGGAAAAATGACAGCTGTTTCTTCAATGAGTTTTCATACCATCAAATGAGCCTGGGAATCTGTTCCCAATTGTGGACTGGAAGAGGCTGTGCTCAACAACTTCACCACTCCCAGTTTCTTTCTCTCTTTTAGAAGAGGGAGGTATCAAATAACTTTCCATTTTAAACCATCAGGAAAATTACATATCCTCTACTTCAAGCATATGACCTTGAAAATCATAGGGCAGGAGGCGTCAGGAACTGCTCTTGTGGCTAAATGTGATTACTCCCTGCCTTATTCAATGATACTGTCACAGTTTTGGGGCTGTTGTATATGGCACACAGTATTGCAGCACCCCAGCTGTCCTGCAGCCAAAGACCTCCTGCTATAAGCCCATGGGTCTGTAATGTCTAGTTTGGGTGAAGTTCCCCTGGAGCACAGCCAGGCAAACACAGGCACACACTAAATAAAGTGAATTTGAATTTGGAACTTTTCAGTGTTTCCGTGTGTCTACAAGGCTCCCCAGAACTTCAGCTGAATTCCTACAAGGGAGCTCTGCAAGGCTTGTTTTGGGAAATTTGAGCTTGAAGTTTGTCTCTTCAGTCGTGGAAATAATTGACGGTTATGTACATCACCTTCTCTTATATATCCATGATAAAGGACAGTTTCCAGGTTTTGGTTTTTGTTTGTTTGTTTGTTTGTTTGTTTTCTTTGTTTGTTTTTGTTCTTTTGTGTGTGTGTGTGTTTCCTTTCTGTAGGTCTCCTCTTTATGGTGAGGAGTTTATTCACTGAGCCAGGGAAGCAGGCAAAGGCATACAGGTATTATCTCTTCACTGAAAACAAAAGGAACAGGTCTGTATCATGAGTTTGACAGATATGACAATGGTCCTACCACACATCGATTCTGTCTGATTTTAGATTCCCTGAGTTACTGTATTCACATAGTTCTACGTAAGTGGAATATAATTCATCACATTCAGCAATGTCAGAATCTAGTAATTCACTAAAGTAATCAAATGCTTCTGTAAGGTTCAGGGCCAGATCCTTGAGCTGTTTAATGTGCAGTGACACCTTCTATCCTTACAGATGGCTCCAATACTCTGCAGAAGCAATACACTGTTTTTTTTTTTTTTCCTAAGAATAATGAGTTGATTTTTTTTTTCTTGTGTTAAGTAAATTATAGTTACAAACCAAACTTGTTTAGGCAAGCTGTAGAAAAATGAGGTTTGAACTACAGACAGAATAAATAGAACAAAAGTAATATGACAGACAATCTGTTTCAGTGGATTTCCCATAGTATTTGTTTACTTTTTTCAGTTATATGCTCTTGCTGATTTAAATATCTGTGGAAGTAGAGTGAAGCACTTACATCTGAGGCCTAAGTTACATATATTGTGTGATGTAGAAGGCTTGAGGCTGTAGAGTGAGAATTGTCTCTGTGATTATGTTTGACAATGGTACAGGCTATTTAGACAGTTAACTTCAGATCTGGAGTTAAAGATGTCTAATTGTTCATCTTACATTTTTATTGCCATTTGGAAGATGCTTGTCCTTGGCGTGGGTATCCTAAAAAAAGATACAGAGAGATGTCTCAAAAGTTCTTGCATTTTTCAGGATATACCACCATTTCTTCCTAAGTATGCATTAAAAAGGGCTACTTTGAATGAGTTTGATCTTTTATATTTTTGTTACACACTTCTTGCCAGGGGTTGGATGTAGCATTTTATAGATGTGCACTGCAAGCTAGCACTGGAGCTGCAGCTATCCAGATGACAGTGAAACAGATGCCCAAGATCTGGTAATGTAACACGCATATCTGAAGCAGAGTTAAGTTCAGTTTGGCTTAAATTGAAAAATTAGCTAAAGAAAATTTCACACTTTATGAATTTTGGGAAACTGATCGCTTCTTGTGCAATTACAGTATTTTTACTAACGCTGACCTTGAATTCCATGTGCGCCAAGCATGGATTTCTTTTAAGTGTCTTCTCCTTGCCATTTTGGAACTGCAGATGGGTTTGCTAAATGAGCACATTGTAATGTTATGTGGGTGAAGGGACATGTTTGTGCACTTTCTTTCTCCCCTTAAGAGCAGCATTGAATTTCTGAGAGATTATTTTATTTTTCCTGATTGTTTGATGCTTGTTTTTTATTAACATAAATGTAGCTCTCACCTAAAAGGAGGTGAATGAAGCTACATGGTATCTAAAACTGCCACAGGGACAGAAAGTGAGACTGAAAATAAAAACAAGATAGAATTTCTATTCAGATTTTTTAAAATTCCTTAAGGTGTTTCTCTTCCTTCTGTTATTGCTTATTGACACATATTTCTCTCTAATCATAGCTCTTCAGGCAGCATCCTGTTTCTAAAATTTACTTTAACCATTCACCCTGAAAAAGTTTAGCTGTAACATTTTTATAGAACATAGCTTTTGTTCCTCCTTACTCAACAGAGGTTACTTCTGATTTTTTTTCCCTACGGGAAGATATTGTGGTCTACAAAGAAAGAAAGGTTCCAGGGCCACTCATCTTCTTCCTAGCTCTGCTATTTCTATGGTATAGTACATGTAGGAATATAGGGCTTAACATTTGCTGATGTTTCCATGCCATGACACTGAAAATGCATGCTTTCTTTTTCTTTTTCTTTTTCTTTTTCTTTTTCTTTTTCTTTTTCTTTTTCTTTTTTTCTTTTTCTTTTTTTTTCTTTTTCTTTTTCTTTTTTTTCTTTTCCTTTTTCTTTTTCTCTTTCTTTCTTTCTTTCTTTCTTTCTTTCTTTCTTTCTTTCTTTCTTTCTTTCTTTCTCTCCCTCCCACCCCTCTTTCTGCTTCCTTTTCTCCTTCTCATCTACTCATTAAAATGAATAAAAGGGCACAGGAAAAAGTATCAAAAAACAACAAAAAGAGAAACTCAAAGCACACTTAAAAAACTGAGTTACAGTACAACATGGTTGAAGTTTGAAATTTGAATCTGGTTAAGGAGAATACATAAACTTTGCATGTCTAATAAGAAACAGATTTTGTGGACTCTTTTCTTAACAATTACTAGGAAATTGAATGTAAGAGATATTTAAGCACAATGTGAAGGTTTCAAAAAACAGTGCTAACTTACCCACATTTAAAAACTATTATATGATATAGCATGAAAAATATTCTATTTATTAGTCAAAATTATAGGTTAATATGTATTTCATGTTTGAGAGGACAATATCCCTACTCCTGCTATCCTTACAGCTGGCTAGTAATGATAATTTAAGAAAACATTACGAGATTGATTATCTACTTCTAATGTACTAAAATCAGGTAAGAAATGCATGCGGCTGAAACAAGACCAAGTGAATGGTAGTGTGAGAATACTAACTTTTTAATTTCCTTTTTAATTCAGAAGTTACGTTGTCTTGTGATTTATATCACACAGTCTTACTTTCACATTTGCACAATCCTTTCTATTTTTACCAATGGTGCAGAATATTTTTTAAACAAAGGAATCAGTTAGCTAGGTACACCCTCAATCTAGAACACCAAGGCAAGCCTATGGTCCATATCAGGCTCACACAACAGAGGAGCAGACAGACAAGCCATTGTCAGATTTACAATTAATGACCTTTACAAGTGCAGACAAAAATACTCTTGAAAGTCTGGTACATATTCAGATATATTTTGCAATTAGCCTTACCAATAAAACTATAGCATCACATGCATAGACTTAAAACTATTGTATCTGAGTAAACATATTCACTCCAACACAAAACCAATGGAATAAAATGAAGAATGAATTTTATATGCTATACTGTGGTAAACAGAGTATGTACCACACCTCCCTCTTTCAGTGTGTGTGAGGTGGGAATAACCGAACACCCAAACTTTACCTCCCCCATATCCCAGAACTTAGAGGAATCCACATTTCCTTTGATCAGCCTGTGGAGACTGTGACTGCTGAATCAGCATGCAGAACCTTGTCTTGTACAAGTCTTTCCTCCTTCCCCTCCATTGTATGCTCCTGGTTACAGCAGCCTTACAGTTAGGGAGATGATGAGGAGGACCTTACTCAAACCCCATTGGGTCTCTGCTGGACAGCAAAAAGGGGCTGAGAGAACTGAGCATTCATAAGTCTACAGAGAGAAAGGTGAAGAGTTTCTCTTGCTGTTCCTGGAAAGGGAAATGAGACCCAGTGAAAGGCTAAAGAGGATCAAAAGCAGCACCTGAAACTGACATCCAAACTGGAAATCCCTGCCTTGGGCAGTACATACTCAGTTGCTACTTTTATGACTGTAGTGAGCTGAGGGCAGCTGTGAAAGTCTCAAAGACCATAAAACTAGGTGACTGGGAAAAGCAAAAAAAAAGAATGTCTGATTTTCAGCATATGGTGGGAATGGTATTTACTTAGACTACCTCTACCTAAGAGTTTCTTTACCTTAAGCTCATCAGATGTGTCTTTCCTCAGTCACTGTAATCCCCTTTGATCTCATGCTAACCAACACCCAAAGATGTTCAGCAGTCCTCTGCAGAAAGGGAAGTCTTGTACAAAGTTCAAGAGTTAGTCCATTTAAACCTGTGCTGATTTAGCAGGGTAGGCCTGTGCTGGAGGCAATTTTTAAGCTTTTTAATCTTAAAATGCTTGATTTCTTAGACACAGGAAGAACTGCTGTTTGAAGCTGATCCAAGGAGGGGGAGGAGGAGAGACCTGGCAGATGTCAGTTTGAGCCCCAGCAATAACAACATCCTCTAAGCAATCTAACTCATCAAGCCAATAGTTACTCAGTCTGCTCCTTCAGTGCCTTGTGTTTTATTTCTGTTTGGGTCTTCCTGAGTTAAGGTTCTTAAGGGAAAAAGAAGAAAACAAAACAAAACAAAACCAGTGGAAAGCAAAACACATATAGTCAACTGTCTGCAACTTTCTGGCACTATCAAGCCTGGAGTGAAAATTGTCCAACATAAATGAGCCACTGACATATATCATGAGAATATTTGGTGTCATAAGAACTGTGTGATATGCTGGAGTGTCTGCGCCCGTTAACCTGTTGGGACACAAGGCTCCACGAACCTCAGAAAGCCTAGGTTTGCACAGAAACTCAGTGATTGCAACCAGAGCAGTGACGTGTGGGCCAGTGGCCAACAAGAGGTACAATGAATATTTCCATAAGATAAATTAGTCAGAAAGAATAATTAAAACAGAAATATTATAAGGACAATTTTTCCTGAAGTATATAACCAATACCGCAGAATGCTGTAGAGCACTTCTAAACTGGAACTGTGTAGCAACACTTTTATTAGACATGCAGGGCTTGAGCAAAGGAGGTTTGCTATAGAACAGCCATCTGGTTAGTGGTTTACTCCTATTGACAAATACACAATCCCTGACCACCAGGAATTCAATATGGTTGTAACGTGTGCTGCTAAGACCAGTATTTGGCACCCTGAGGTAACTCTACTACCATAACTGATTTTGTTCCATTAGGTGGAAATCGGTCTTTTAATATTTGGTGACATTAGATACTCTGGTCTCAGAGTGCAATGGGGGGAAAAAAAAAAAAAAAGTGTTGGTGCCAGGAACAATAGCTAACACCCAAATGTGAAATCTTGACTCCATTAGAGTAAATGGGAGTTTTACTACATAGCACTGTGTCCAGAAATTTGGTGTAGCCTAGAGCCTGGGATGTTACGAGATCCTCGTAGAAGGAGGTAACAAAGAACATAAATAAAATAAAACAAAACAAAATAAAATAAAACACAACAAAATAAATTAAAATACTGCCTTTCTGTCTCAGGAACAAGATGGGAAAGTTTATTTTTATCTTTTTAAGGTAAAACAGCTGTGATTCTCTTGACCAAATCAAACACAAAGTCTTTGGGAGTTTCTGTCTGGGTGATGGCATAACCCAGCTGAGCAGTTATTCCTTATTTAATGCTTAATGGAAGAGATGCCCTAAAGCATTTGCATGCAGTTTTTATGTTTTAAAAATGGGATCTGAGAGAGACATACAGAAGCAGCAGTTGGTAAGCTATTGCTTGCCTGTCATTATGAAATAACATTCAAAGAATGGTTATAGCTATTTCACGTGAGTACTTTCATTGGCTCTTCAATGATACCTACCAAACATGAGGTAGGATGCAAAGATTAAAACCTGCAGCTGTAACTTAAAATCACTTAGGTGGGAAAAGACCTCCAAGATCATAAAGTCCAACCGTTAACCTCGCACTGCCAAGTCTACCACTAAACAATGTCCCTAAACACCACATCTACACGGCTTTTGAATACCTCCAGGGGTGGTGACTCAGCTACTTCCCTGGGCAGCCTGTTCCAATGCATCACAACCCTTTCAGTGAAGGATTTTTTCCTAATATCCAACCTAAGTCTTCACTGGTGCAGCTTGAGGCCATTTCCTCTTGTCTTATCACTTGTTGCTTGGGAGAAAAGACCAACCCCCACCCCACTCCAACCTCCTTTGAGGTACCTGTAGAGAGCGATAAGGTCACCCTTGAGCCTCCTCTTCTCCAGGCTAAACAATCCCAGCTCCCTCAGCCGCTCCTCATAAGTCTTGTTCTCCAGACCCCTCACCAGCTT
>VXAA01003832.1:0-15288 GCA_013399115.1 Anseranas semipalmata | reverse complement strand
AAGTAGGATAAACAAGGCAATAAAGCCACAGTGTAGTGCTGCAGATGTATAGATAAAAGCCTCATAAAGTAGGCTTCATATGGTCTGGCAGACCCACCACAGGACCTGAATTTTAACTCACTAAACCTAGAAACTTATAACACTGCAGTAATTCTTTTACACTGGGAGCAAAGATGTTTGAGATATTACTTCCACCCACTGGCAGGGAATGCAATTTATTTGTGTTTTTGATCTTATACATTAAAACAAAACAAAACTCTTCAGACTTCTGGACAAGCAGAACTGGTGTTAAGGTTAAGCTAATGCTGTAGCTTGTTGGTCCAGAAATGCATTTCTTATTTGTACTCCAGCCGAGTTCACTCACTCATATTTTCACTAAAGCCACAGTCTTTGAAGATGCTGCACTTGGACTTCCTCCCTGCCAAGTTTCTAAATTACACTATGTACTGTGTCCATAAGAAATCGCAAGATCTATTAGAACAAGGTGCCAGAATTTTTCATCCACCCCTGCATCAGGCCAGGGTACTAGTAGCATAAAAAAGACACTGTCAATCCATTTTGTCCCTCAAATTTATAAAGAAAGGATTTATTTTCCTTTCCCAACACTTGTTGGAATAACACTGAAAATAGCTTGAAAGCAAATGTTTACAGATCTCTCTGGTCTCCTTGTGCACTTCAACTCAAAGGGAACAGCTGTCTGCATCTCCTGTCACACCTTTGTTATCACACTTTTGATAGTAAGCTACAGAGAGCAGAAAGACCCATTACATCAGTGAAATATAAAGTACAATTTATAGCATTATTAATGAGAAATTTATTAATTGGGGGTTAGCTAGATGGGTTAAACAAAGTAGCATATGAAAACCAAGCTTCATTTCACTTTGATTGAAGAAGATACTCTAGGATGTGAAGCCTCTCAAAAAGGTCCATCATGTTTCCTGAGTTTTGAAATGCTCTGAGAGATGTAGTTATCTGAGGGGCAATGACCCCATTTTGGTGTCTGCTGCTTTCTTGTTGAAATTGGTGTGATAGACTTGCCTTCCTTTACATGCAAGCACAATTCTCCCATTATGTTGTTGGGAAATTGCCATTTCATAGCATGACTTGAGACAGCGTACTTTTCCTTGTATATGATGTACGAAATAACTGTTGTACACCCAGCATTACTTTGTGGTAATGTTGGATTTATTATGGAGACTACGGTTCATTAGGGAGCCTGATCACTTGTTCAACAGAAACACTTTGCCTTTGTACTGAGCTGATTTAAACTTACAAATGTGAGAAGCTCCAGGTGAAAAAGAGAAAGCTGGAGTGCAGAACACAGAGTATGAGAAAGCACTCAGGTTTTCAAGTGGAACACAGGTCAGGAATAGTGCAGTATTGTATGTGATACACACAGTTTTTCCTTAAGGCACAGTGGCAGCACAAACTGAAACCCTCCTAGAAAGAACACAGAAGGGTCTTTGAGAAGCTTGAATTGTTAAACATTTGTTACTAATAAACCAAATGACTTTACCAATTTTCATAAACACAAATTGTGCTTATCCTCTTCTAGTCAGAGTACGACTTCATGATTTAATGCAAATTGGTCATGTCCCACAGGCACAGTTGGATTTTAAAGTATGAGGATTGAGTTGCTTCTCAAAATGTCAACAGGTAAAATAAATCTGCCCAGGAAATTTATTAACAATTGCCACTTTCTCTCTCCCTCAGTTTGTGAAAGGCAGTTCTGACACTGAGTGTGGTGAACACAGTGTGAGTATGTATGGTAGATATGAATAGTTCCTTATTGCCATATCAGCATAATGTCTATAGAGAAGCTAGGAAAATCAATTTTCCTTTGAAACATTAGAACACAAATGGTTTGTGTAACGGGGAGTTTTGTCACTGATTTCACAGAGGTCAGTATTTCACCCTGTTTTTTTCAATAGTTCTGTTCTCAAACTCTGAAACAAATTCCTCCTTTTTAATTTTTTCATTTGGTAAATTTTTATGTTCCATTTTGATTGCTCAAACAAAGTCCACAAGGTGATGTCTAAGCTGACCAGGAAGTACTAACCAGATTCTGCTCTCAAGGGTGAATTTGTCTCAGCAGGATTAACATATCAAGCAAAGCAAATGATAAAATATCTGTTTGCTGAAGTGCAAATTGTTGTGTATCAGCACTCTGTGCATCAAGAATGGGGGAAGGCAGGAGGGTGGGTCGGTGGGGACAGAATCCAGTTTCAGAATATCATTACTACAGCTCCCAGATGGAGCGAAATAATAGTCAGTGCTTAACTGACAATCAGTATTTCATGAAAAGGTCTCCTTTAAGCTAGGCAAGGCCTCCTAGCAAAAATTGATTAATACATTTACTGGAGCAGTGGGAGATCACAAGACTCAGGGCCGCACTGAAACAGTGACTGAACCCATGAGTAAATCTCAGATTGACTGTCATTAGTCTGTTGATCTAACCACTGCTTTATGTTTCATCTAAATGTCCTGTTCAACCTGGGAGGTGCCTCCTGCTCTTTCAGAACATATTTTTGACGTCCATGAATTCAAAACAGATGAACCACCCTGGTGGGCCCACAGCTGTCCCTTTGTAGGATCCTCAGGAGCAGCTTACATGGAGAGGATGTATGGTCTTTGTGTGACCCTCTTTAAAGTGCACACAAAATATCCCTTCAAGTATCTGTACAATCTATCCAGCTATGTACAAAAATAATCCCCCTGTAGAAACATGCACAAAGTACATACATGAACATACATCTCCAGAATCCATTCTGGCCAATTTCAGCTGCAAGCTCTGGCTTTGTCTGAATCAGTGATGCGTTGAATTGCAGATCGCAGATGCAGATATCTAACTCCAAGGTAACTCTGACAAAGATCAAGAGGATATCTCACAGCGTAGTAAATGAAAGTCCTTGAATGATGAAGGACTTTCAGGCAGTGCTGAAGCAGAAGTGGTTGGGTTGGTTGTTTCAAATCTCTAAGAAAATATTTAGGAAAAGAAAGCTCAGAATGGCAGACAAAAAAAAAAAAAAAAAAAATCCATCAATCAGTCACACTTCCTTAATGTTATCCAGCACTACTGATGTCAGTTACAAACATATTACGTAAAATATCATGTTCTGAATTCAGCAAAACAACACTTCCTCAAAGGTATTCCAAATTAAACAATTAATCTTTTCTTCTTTATATATAAGTATACTTTTTCCTCAAACCTCTGTTGGAATTGAGAAAGAATGAAGAAAATCTTGTGCAGACAGTCAGAAACCAGCACAAATATCCTGAAAAGACATGATATGAACTGGGAATAGTTACCGAATAAAATTAGTTTTTGAAAAACTTGAGAAATTGCATCTAATTTTATCTCCTAGTATGGTTATCTTTCAAGTCAGGATTTCTGATTTACAAGCAAATACTCACAAGTTACTTGCATATGCTTTTGTTATTTATGTATTTATTCTTCAGAAGAGGAATATATTACTAAATACAACACATTCTCAAAGCATCAATATCTTAGCTGTCCACTCTTTCCTAAAATTTCCAGGGTTGGTTCAGATTACCCGTAGAAGCAGCTTTCCCGCCTGTTGAGTCATTTTGCATGAGTAAGTGTATTTGCTGTTTGTGTATGTGAAATCTAGAGCAGAAATCATTTCTGCTCATAAACCCCACCAAAATGTGCAATTGGCTTTGTTTGGAGCTGAACAGTAACAAGCACAATGTGCATCTCCAGTAAGTGGCAACAAGCATGGTTCTCCTAGCGACCATGACACCACTGAGATATTTTCTTTAACCGGATGCTGACATCACATTACCAGTCAGCAGCTTTGTTACTGCAAGCAGCACAATCCACCCATTCCCCTTACCCACCTCAGCTGTATTTATATTCAGTGTTGTGGTGGTGGCAGATCTAGACAGGCCAGGTAACCATAGGAATGGCCACCACACCAAGTGAGTAGCTTCCCAGTAATTGCTTTATGTCAATAAACACCCAGTAACTGAGAAATAACACATTTTATTATAGAGAAAAGAGATTGTAATTCACAGGTTGTGTATGTGAGGGGTGAAATTATGTAGCCCTGGCAGGTGCTTTCCTACCACAGGCAGACAGCTGAAGAAAGGCAAAAGGCACCTCCCATTGCAGCTGCAAGGGCAAACAAGATGGAGGAAAGGTTTTTGAAGGGGAAGAGTATGAATGAGGTTGTGGGAAGAGAAGCCTCATGGTTGCCAGCTCTCTTGTGTCCTGACCAAGGACAAAGCCTGCCTCGATCACAGAGACTTTTGAGGCCCTTGACAAAAGGGCGAGAGAGCCTGACCGCAAGGGAAACCCCTGGGACATCTGGAGAGGCCATGGGTCCATTCCCCGCCATGTTCCAGGGTGGCCTGGTGTGAAGGGTGGCACCACTAGGCTGGAGTCAGATCCTTTGCTGCTCTTGTCTTTCCAGCTCCTTGTGTCCAGCACTGCCCCCACACCACAACATCACGGACATCAAGGTGAGGAGGCAGCAGCAGCTCTGAAAGCCTGCTGAAAGCCTCAGCAGCAAAGAGCTGTTTGTAGCTATACCCAGGCTTGAACCATGCTTGAGGACACAGGCCTCCATGCTCTCACTTCCCACCATCTGTTTTCCACACTAGGCACAGCAGAAACTGGGACCTTGGGGGCAAAACCACCTGGAGTGACATTTTTCAGGCAAGATATCCCAGAGATACCTGCACACACCATAAAGAGAAGTCCACCCCAAGGCCAGCAGCTCTGATAACAATTTCTGGGGAATGGCATAGTGCTGTACTTCAGGCAAGGCACAACTAACTTGGGCATGGCCCCCTACACAACACAACCAGGCCTCCTTCAACTGATGAATGTTGGTGGGAGCTGGAAGGAGAACACCAAAGGATCTGACTCCAAGCTGGTGGTGCTGACATTAGCTAGAAAGGAAGGGAGAGACCTCGGGTGCTTCTGCTTGTATTCATCAGTCAGTAAAGAAATAGATTCATAAAAATGGAAGCTGAAGCTGATGTGGCAAGGCTTGGTGGCTGTTGATCTGGACCAAATGATGTATTAAGGATGATGCAGGAAGTCTGTGATGGAGCAGGAAATTGAGCCTTGGTTTTCAAAAACCTAGGAGAAAGTTTAAATTACCACACCCCTTTTTTCACAGTCTCAGTTCTGTTTCAATATGAAACACATGTACTTCCTCTGGCTGTCTGTGGTGGTTTCTTGGTCCATCAGGCCCTCTCTTGCTAAAGGGACAGAAAAAGATTTCAACTTCCTTTTATGACCATAAGTAACCCAGTGATAAAGCAATCCTTGGTGGTTTTCCACTTGGCCTGAAAAAAACGCCACCCTGAGCATGCTGTAACATTCATGCCCTGGGACGCAAAAAATAAAGACTAATTTAAGTTGCACCCATTCATTTCCAGTTTTCTCTTGCTCATCAAATGGTAGCTCGCTTCATGCTTGTCAGTGAAATTGGTAGTGAAATTGCACATGACCAGACCACCAATCAGATAGTCATGTAACTGCACATGTTAATACAGAGTATTAAGAAGGAAGCCTGTATAAGCTCTTCAGGCTGGAAAGTAGATATCCATATAAATGAGAGAAAAGGAGCAGAATTATCTCCTTCACCTTGAGATGCAGGTGGAAAAATGCATGGGCAGAAAGGGTGAATAAGAACATCTGGTTTTAATAGGTTAAAATGTTTTCTCCAAGTCTGTATATTTTCATTGTTGTTTTGGCAGATGGGAGCTCTCATGCACAGTCTCTAATCCCTGCTCTGCTGCAGGGTTTCTTTAGAATGATGCAACAGTGTGAGAGACCTGAAAACTGTCCAGTTCCAGGCTTTCAGCCTTTGTCTGTTTCTTGGAAGCACAGCTCACCCATTAAGCATCACTGGATTTTGCCGGCAACTGTGGCTGTCTGGACCATATGTAAGATAAGCAGATTCACCTTTCAGTGGACTGGACTCTAGAGAAAGAGAACAGACAAACTTCTGGCATGTTGCCCTGTGTGGTTGTAAATGAATGTAGTATTTCCTGTTCGTGTTACAGTTCCAGGAGCTGGAAGAGAAAAAAAATGACTGCTTTGCCATGGAGAGCACGTTTGAGCAAGGCAACCCAATAAAACACTGGCCCAAACCCATATTTTTTAAATCATAAAGCTATAGTTTAAGTACAGTTAATGCAGTATAACTCTAGCAGCTATACAGATGTTATCATACACATCTAGTTTATTATGTGAAAACTATAGTAAATCTGTCATGATTGCAAGAACACTAGATTCAAATTCTAGGTCCCAAAGTAATAATGTGGTAAAACATGCTGAAGTGTAGTTTTATTTTGGCATCTTCCAAATTTATTAAACCAAGTATAGCTTGAGAACACTGCAATCCCTAAAAGACTGTTATGATTATTGGGCACAATTTTTAATTAGTCAGCCTAATTTTCAGAAAGTGTTCCCATACTGCTAGAGATGATGCTTACTTAAAGGCAAATTAATTAAAAGCTGTAAAAGAGATGCAGTGTGAATTTGCTCTGACATATTATGGTGTACACATAAATTTTATGTGTGTTTTGTCTACAGGTTGACAGTGGACTGCAGTGTAAACAAAACATGAAGCAGTATCAGGAAGTTAGGAAGGAATTCTTTGTTCATTAACATTGCCCTCAAGGCTCCCTATCAATTGGAATGAATCCTTTCTCTTGTATGACTTGGACTTGCTGTAATAGGAAATCAGAAAAATTATTCATCAAAAAAAAATTAAGACAAATGGAATGAACTATATTTTCATTTATTGTTACTTCTATACTTCAGGTTTGATTGTTGTTGTTGTTGGTTCAGTTTATTTTTATTATTTATTTATTTATTTTGTCCGCTATTGTCTTTTGTACACAGAAGTAACGGAGAAGTCTTGAATTGCTCTCCTTAAAATCTTGGCTATGACCCACTGTCTCCTGTGGGCCAGATGACACAACCTCTGTGACAAGTCCAAGAAGTTAGCTAAGAAGTCGCTGTGATGGAGGGAATAATGAATGAGTGGTCATAACTAAGACAAAATGGTATGTACGTGCACAGACATTACTACATGTTTTCACTTCTACTTCATAGGTTACTGCAGATATTCAACACAGCAAAGTGTCTAGTGTCTAAACTGGATGTGAAGATATACATCTAAACTAACATGAATGATAATACATACAGAAGCACTCAGTCATCATCTGGTGCCTGCTTGAGGGTCTGTGAGCACTTTTGTAGGTACTGGTAAGGCATTCACATTTGAAACTGACAGTAAAGTCAATAATTGTGTGTCTGCAACAGAGCCTAAATACAATAACTGAAAACATTTTAAGCTAAATCTTTAGAAGATGGTAGTAATAGCCTGCAGTCATGGGACAGTAACTGAAATCAGAAGAGGGTTTCTTATTGAACTCTGTGTTGTAATATTCACTTCATAGCTTGCAGTTATTCCTTGGAGATTACACAGCCAGAACGGGGCTGGAGGGATTATCTTCTGAGGCTTTTAAGCCTGTGAGAAACTCAGCTTGTTGGGAATATCACAAGGTGTGTTTTCCGAGTGCTCCTGGCAATGAGTTAATTAGTGGTGGGGAGGGGGAGAGGGAATCAGGCTCAGTGCAGCTCAGCTGTGCTCTGCTTACCCCTCCTCTCCCTCCCAGGTCACTGCTTACATCTTGGCTCCTTGAGAAGAATAATGAATCTTTTGTCTGCTTCCTACAATTCCTTGTAGGTTGCAGTTTGGCAATAACTTGGCCACGTACATTCTTCCTCATTGTAGCTCATTTTTAGTGTTGGAATATCATTATACCATTTATATTCAGGGTGCCTTCAGACCCCCGATGTATTATTATATGCGCATGTCCCATTGTGCATCAGAATAAGTTGTGCAGTGATGAGTTAGGGCCCTTTTCTACTTCTTACAAAAGAACACCCAGAGAAAGCCTCCTTGTGTACTCCTTCTTCCCATTTGCCACTTTGTTACTTTCCCTTCACCAGCCGCACCAGGTTGACAAAGGAAGAGGTTTGCATTACTGCTTGCACCTCTTTATGGTAAAGTGTGGACTGTGAAGACAAGTAAGGTCCTCCCTCCATGGCTGCAAATATTTTGATGCATTCTGGTGGTAATATGTAGCAGCAACAGGTCTCTTTTTGCCTGTTACTTTAAGATTAACCTGTGATGGAAGGCTACGATGTTGGCTGTACATTTTTTGTTTGTAGCCTGTAAAAACAACAATATTCTTTATAAGGGATTAAATTGTGTTCTTTCAAATGTGTATCCTAGTATTTATGATAAAAAAGACCCTCTCTTTCCATAAAATTGTGTTTTGTTTTGTTTTGTTTTGTCAGGGTAAACAATGAAGTGCAATCCTACCTTTCTGAAAGTGAAATTAACAGCAAATGGAGTGGGGAAAATGCTTTTTGAAGCCTCCTATCAGGGATTTAAAGGGAAGAGAAGAGTGTGTATTAAATTTAATTAAATTCTTGGGTCTGTCTGGGTTCACCGTTGTGCAGGTATGCTGATCTCTGTTGGTGACTCAGATTAGTTCCACCACCTCTTGTGAAATGTATACGTGGAACAAAAGGTAGGTGTCCTCTCATGTAAATAGTAGTAAGTTTACAGTGAAAAATTGATGCATTTTTGGTGCTTGTTTTTCATGGATAATATGTACCTGAAATTAGTTTTCCTTCTGTGCCTGTTCATAGACCTGTGTAAGTGGACATTGATTTTGAAAAATTGTAGGTTCCTGTATCAATTAAACTTTTCAGAAGAGCATGAATCTAGGCATAGGTGTGAGGACCAGAAATGGGAGAACATAGCTGTCAAGGTTCAGAAAGAGTGGTGATAGAATTGAACCTCAGCAAGAGTTTGAACAACTTAAATGACAAACACAACAAAGATTCCTTCTCTGACTACATCAAAATCAGTACAACCAAGAGTGCTAGGGAGTTTGTAGGACCAATGGAAGAAGTTCAAGAGGTATGTTCAGAAGCAAAAAAGACACCACACCAGAACCCTTCTTTATGGAAAATTAATTAGAGGATTGTCATGGTTTAACCCAGCAGGCAGCTCAGCACCACACAGCCATTTGTTCACTCTCCCAGAATGGGATGTGGAAGAGAATCAGGAAAAAAAGGTAACACCCTTGAGTTGAGATAAAGACAGTTTAATAAGACAAAAAAGGAAGGGAAAATAATAATAATAATAAGAGTAAAATAAAATACAAAGCAAGTGATGCACAATGCAATTGATCACCACCCAATGACTGATGCCCAGCCTGTCCCTGAGCAGCATCAGTCCCTCCAGCCAACCGCCCCAGTTTTATTGTTCAGCATGACGGCGTGGGGTATGGGACATCCCTTTGGCCAGATTGGGTCAGCAGTCCTGGTTCTGTCCCCTCCCAGCTCCTTGTGCACCCCCAGCCTCCTCGCTGGCAGGGTGGTGTGAGGAGCTGAAACGTCCTTGACTTGGTGTCAGCATCGCTCTGCAACAACTAAAACATTGGTGTGCTGTCAGCATTATTTTTCTCCTAAATGCACAACACAGCACCATACCAGCCATTATGAAGAAAATTAACTCTATTTCAGCCAAAACCAGGACAAGGATCTATCTCAAATATGAAGTGCTGGAAGAAAGGGTTTAGCATGAATAGGTAAAATGGTGTTCATTCAAGTTGTCATTGTTCTTCTGTAGCTCGGAGATGAAATTTTTTCAGCTGTTAACTGTGGTGGTAGAGCCAGAGAACAATTCAGAGAACTGAAAGGTGGTTGATGTAACCCTAGCTTTTAGAAGGATTTCAGGACATACCTAAACTGGTAAGTCTGATGTCTTTATTTGCTCAGTAAAGCATGAAATTAATTAACATAGGATAAACTGACATTGAGGAAGATTTNNGTTTTTTTTTTTTTTTTTTTTTTTTTTTTTTTTTTTTTTGTAATAGGCAAGAATGCCAAATCCATTGAAGTCCACAAACATTTCAGTAAAGGGGATCAAGTCAGTCCATTCTACTATGATCAGCACTTGGCACTGGCCAACAGCATTTGGCAGTCTCACATCACAGGCTCTTAAAGAAAGAACAGTAGAAACCATATAGTACAGTTACTACTTCAGAACGCTCTTCCAGCAATTTGTAGTGCACAGACTTCCTGAAGCAGGTGTGATATCTGTTTTAAACATATTTTGGTGTTTTATTTATTTATTTATTTATTTATTGTTTTGTTTTGTTTTGTTTTGTTTTGTTTTTCTCACAGGAATGTATTGCTTTTTTCATCTGTATAAACCTTTACCTGTGCTGTGTCTTGTGGTAAGGAGTTCCATAGCTTGTCTGCATGTTGTGTAAAGATCCATCTCCTTTTGATTTGCTACATCTGACTCATTTCATTTGATGTCCTCTCAAGCTGGTACTCAAATGGGCAATGACTGTTCCACATCACGCATGGTAGGATGGATGTCAGTCACCTTCCTGTCACCTTATGTCTTCTTCCAGTTTCAAGAGATTTAAAGTTTAGTTATTTTTCATGTCTGTTACTTCAACATTTGACTGACCTCGTTGTTGTTCCCTGTAATTCTTTTTATTCTGCTATTATCAAAGACAGAGGACCAGAACTACTTGGAGCTTTAGTCTTGGAATTAACATGAATTTATATATTGTAAGAGTAAGGTTTTATTTTTTTTATTTTTTTTTGTCCAGCATTCCTTCCCTCTAATTTTGAATGTTCTGTTTGTTTGCTGTTTGATCACCACTGGGTGTTGAACTGATGTTTTCAGAGTTTTCCAACCCAAAGATCTTATTCCAGGACAATAGTAATCAATTCAGCTTATCTCTGTCCTGGTGAAATTAAGGCTGATTTCCCCGTGTGCAGCATATTTATCTGTATTGATGTTCATCTGTCTTGTATCACTTAGTATTTCACTACTGAGGTCTTCCTGTAACTCATCACAGCTGGACGTGATGTTTACTGTCCTCAGTAGAACCGTCAGCAGATATGCAAACGGGGCTCTAAAGCATTGAACAGTTGGATCCAATCATCAGAAGCCAGGCGGTATTTTAGTTCTCAGCTATGTGCATCTAAACATTCCTGATCTGATGACTGTGAAGTTCATATTGTTAGAGGTTCACAAATGTGACTCTGAAATGTGAACAAAGGCATACAGTCCACATTCAGTTTTATCATTCCTTTTGAATGAAATGTTGAAGTGGACTGGAGTATAGCTCAAATGACTGTGTAAAATAAAAACAGACAAACAAACAAACAAACAAAAAACCCATGCAGGTGCATTTGTTGCAGTAATTTTACATAAGATTAGGTATAACTATCATTAAGATTTGCTTTTCATAATGGTTGTAGTCAGCTTGTCTGGTCATGGAAAATATGTTTTTGAATCGGGAAGTACAAAACAGTTACTTTTAGAAGCTACAGTTCAGCTAATAAGAGTGCAGTCAATGAATCAGCACAAAGATCTAACATATCTCATTCCATCTTCTTTCTTTTAGGTCTCTGACACTGAGGGACTGCATTAAATTATCTAGAATACAATGAGTTTCATAGAGACAAATCTTGAGCAAGCTCATCTAATTTACTTAAAGTTTTGCTGACAATTATCTAGACAAGAAAATAAAATCAGCCATACCATTTGATTATCACTGGGCTGAGCTCGTGCTGCTACAATTAAGGCAGTGACAAAATTTTCATCACAGAACTCTTTAGCGGTGCAGTTGTAGTCTTACAGCTGAGCCATGACACTTCATCCTAGGCTGAAATTTAGAGTCCAGGGTCTTACTACAGCAAAACAGATTTATTTATTTATTTAATTGCTTAAACAGAAATTAGACATGGTGCTTCTGAACTGGTCTACTTCCACTGTCTCCTAGTTGATATTAACTTCCATATTTTCAATTTCAGAGTGGTCAAGAAAACTGTGAATATTTAAATGTTCAACAAATTTAAAAACATCTGCCTAGAATCTATCCTTACTTGTCAAAATGAAACCCCTTATAACTTACTGTTTCTACTAATAGTTTATGTAAATACTTATTAAAAGGGTGCCCTTTGATAGTCTCTATGCAACTGCAAGAGCTAAGAAATATAGATAGAAAATGAAAATATCTGCTGGTCAAGTACTGTTCCTGAGTGAAGAGTGAAAAAGCTGAATACTGTGCTCTAAAAACTTGTCTTGGACACAGGAATTTCTGTTGCTGACAGATTTTGAACATGGATATTTCAGTCCTTGTTGTGTAAGTAATTTTCCATTAATGAGAACGGTGTAGTTGGATTCAAGAGAGCATCCAAGTAGCTAGTAAAACAGTAAAAGAATCAACCTCACAACTGTTGAAGTTCTATGGGTAAAGTTTTTTGTTTTGTTTCCGGGGATGTGGGCACTATGGAAGCTTAGTATTAGACTCTTCAGTAAATTGTAGCTCCATATTCCCAGCATTAGATTCCACGATTACAAAGCTACTCTATATAGGTATTTATACATAAATTCTTTTTTTGTAACACACATTCAAATTTCTTTTCCAAAGTTGTTAGCACTACACAATAAGAGAAAGACAGCATGGACATGTTGCAGTAAAGGTAAGCTGTGAACCTTATTACTACGCTAACAGTTTACAGCAGGAGATTTGAGGAAGAAGAAATGCCTGTGATGAGATTCCAAGCTGCCAGCAGAAGCAGTATGTTTCTGGAACTGGTGTTTTCTATCATTGCCTAACACTGGCTGAATGGCAGAGCTCAAAGGGTCATAGAAAATGGGGCTGCATCTGGCTGGCAGCTGGTCACTAGCGGTGTTCTCCAGGGCTCAGTTCTAGGCCCAGTCGTGTCCAACATTTTTATCAATGATCTGGATGCAGGAGTTGGATGCATCCTTGGGATGTTTGCTGATGATACTAAACTGGGAGGTACCGTTGAATCTCTGGAGGGACGAGAGGCCTTACAGAGGGACCTAGATACATTGGAGCACTGGACAATCATCAATGGCATGAAGTTTAACAAGGGTAAATGCTGGGTGCTGCACCTGGGATGGAGCAATGCTGGACACAGGCACAGACTGGGGGATGGGCGGCTGGAGAGCAGCTCAGCAGGAGGGGACCTGGTGGTGCTGGTGACAGCAGGCTTAGCGTGAGCCAGCAGCGTGCCCTGGCAGCCAAGAGGGCAAACCGCATTGTGGGGTGTATGAAACACTGTATTGCCAGCTGGTCAAAAGATGTGATTCTCCTGCTATATTTAGTGTTGGTGTGACCTCACTTGAGTATTGTGTGCAGTTCTGGTCTTCACAATACAAAAAGGATGTTAAGGTCCTTGAATATGTCCAGAGGAGAGCAACAAAGATCATAAAAGGGCTGGAAGGCATGTCCTGTGAGGAGAGGCTGAGGACACTTGGGTTGTTTAATCTCAAGAAAAAAAGGCTTAGAGGTGACCTCATTGCTCCCTACAACTTCCTGAGGAGGAGAAGCACACAGGCAGGTGCCAGTCTGTGGTACCTGCTAACCAATGACAGGATGCATGGGAATGGCACAAAGCTGCATCAGGGGAGGTTCAGACTGGACACGAGGAAGAATTTCTTTACCATGAGGGTGGTCAGACACTGGAACAGGCTTCCTAGAGAGGTGGTTAATGCCCAGTGTCTGTCAATGTTCAAGAGGCATTTGGATAATGCCCTCAATAACATGCTTTAAGTTTTGGCTAGCCCCTCCAGTTGGACTGGATGGTCTTCGAGGGTCCCTTCCAACTGAACTGTTCTAATTCTAACTTTCTTCCTAATGTGAATGTACCTTTTAATTTGAAGAATTCAGCTTCTTGTAGCCTAACTTGTGTCTTCCACTCCCAAGTTGGAGAACACTTCTTCAACCACTAAGTGAAAGCAGTACTCAGACCTCCGAGCAGTCTTTTACAGTGTAACTCTATGTATCTGATTCATTCTAAGAACTCATCTCCATGGGTGGAACAATACCTTTCTTGAACCCTGTTTGGCAAAAAGTAGTTCCAAGCTAATGCTTTTTCCATAGGTGTGCCAAGGTACCTCAGGTTAGTTTGAGGTCTGTTACATTGTGCTTCAAGTGTACTACTACATGGTATTCTATAGTTGCGGCCTGCATATGTTTAAAGCTAACATATGAAGCTCCTTCCTTCAAATATAAAGAGCATTCTTTGAGGAAAACTGAACTTCTCAGGGTTTTTTGGTTTCTGTTTTTGTTTGCTTGTTTTTCTTGTTTTCTTTTTCTTTCTTTCCCCCCCCCCCTTTTTTTTTAATTTTTGTTTTGTTTTGTTTTTGATTCGTTGGCAACTGGAACATGGATGTGAGGACTAGTTCTCACTTTGCTACCCCTTCCCCCCTTCATTAACCAATTTTTTTCAGTGGTTTGAAATTTTCTCATTTTATTTTTTTGTTTAATACATTGCCCTGTATATTCACCAATTGTAAGTTGTACTGCCAAATGTTTACAATAGAAGTTTTTATTGTCACTATATCATGCCATGTTAAAGTATAAAGGTTGCCCTTTGAAAACTAATGCAGATGTAAATTTTGTGTTTTCACATTGATTTCAGCATGCAGCTCACCCAGAAAGTCCTTCAGTTATGTCTGATGTACACTTGCTGAGTGAAAAATTCGGGCTTGTAGGTAATGTGTTAGCTCACACAAAATGTTAGTGGAAGATTATCAGTAAATATATAATTATTTTTCAAATTCCTTTGTCTTTCTTTAGCTTCTTCTGTCCTTTGGGTGGAAAAATTCTCAATGTTAACACTAAAAAGATGCTAATTATGAATATGAATCCTATGCAAGAGAGACAGGAGCATGAATTTTTAGTATTTAAGTTTTATCCTAGACTTGGTAAAAGAAAGGTGGACATTAATTCATGATGGACTATTTTTATTTATTAATTAATTTAATAAAGAAAAACACTTGCTGCTTATTCACCTTTTCTTGGTTTAATTTCCGTAATCCCTAGCTGGATTCTGACCTTTTTGGTGTGGTAGCTCAATTTCGTCACTGGGCGCAGCATATACTCTCTTCCCAGTTACACCCCTGCAATGCCAAGCACATGAGGTCAGTGGGATTGCAGGGGTGTAACTGAGAACTTGTTTCGACCCATCATCACATTTTCTTTGCATAAAGATCATAAAGATCAGGTAATAAAAGAAATGTTTAATTAAATTATAGGTATACTGACCACTGTGTGCTTCACAACCTCAAATCATCTGATGAACTTTAGACAGGTGGTTTATTAAGAAATATTTTTGGTTTTGATATACATTTGATACTCGCCGAGGCGATCGGCTCC
>VXAA01003831.1:329316-363401 GCA_013399115.1 Anseranas semipalmata | reverse complement strand
CTCCCCAGCCCTTTTCATTGGCAGCGATTAAAAGGGCTTACGAATTGCCGTTTTTATTTATTGGTCCCGGCGTTTAAAAGCTCTTCACATCCCTCATCTCACCGGGCTTCTTGAGCAAACCTCTCATTTAGGAGTGTGATAAATTTCTAAGTTGCCATTTATATCTCAGATACATCATTTTAGAGCAGCATTCTTGTAATATTTTCTTTTACTCTACAACATACCAGAGCCGGTGGAAATACCTGCTAGTGTTCATCTCTGGTCCTACAGCACCTACTTAATCTGCACAAGAAATCGAAATACAGGAAAAACTAATGAGATTATAGGCATGATATATCTGAAACATTAAAGCTCAAAACAGTTTTAATTTCTTCCCTACAGTTCTGGGTATTTCCAGCAAGACTATTGTTAATAACTCAGAAAAGCTTCTGGCCTAATTAGAAGTAAGATGTCAGTGTTTCAATCGATATTTTGCTAGGGTGAAGACAGACAACATTGTCTTTTACATTTTTTCTTTATGTATAGGATGTGGTCAAACAGATCTGCCAGATTTACCTGGACCAAACCCAAAGCAGAAATGATTTGTGCCCTTCAGCTTTGGAGGCATTTTAAAAAGCCATGCTGTCTGCAAACTGCAAGACAGACAACCTAAGCTTTTAATAATCCCGACTGAACAGTAACCCAGGTACTGAAGTAGAAACTTGGGTGCCTGACAAGTGCACTGTCAAGTACTAATTTGTTTGCTGAAAAGTTACTCTTCTGTAGGTCCTGGTATCTGGTACGATTTTATCAGTAATACCAGGTCAGTGAAATTTGCCTTGTATTCAGTCAGCACAGGTAGTGCTTTTTACCCTTTGGTTATTTGACTGCATGGCAACCTAAAAGATAGATTTGATGGCTAATAATGTGTAGCTTTTACACGAATTCTAGCCCAGACATGAATTGGAGGTTTGACTCAGTAGTAGGTGGCCGTGGTCACCGACAGCAGATGCTTGCTGGGAACAGAAAGTATATACATAGTTGGGGTGAAGTATGGGCTGTAAGCTAGATGTAGAGACCCCAAAATAGTGATCGCTCTGGACCATTGTTCTCATCTGCAGGTTCCTGCTGAATCTTCATTCACAATTGCTTTCTGCTTCTCATCCTTGCCATTCATTTGGATTGTGCAATCCTGCCTATCCAAGGCATTCCAAGGTGAATGTGGACAGCAGGTGGCAACAGCAGAGCTTGCAGCATCCTTTGATTGCATTCTCCATTCAAATAAATGTCAACCTGTACTGGAATCACCATTTTAGGTCAGAAAACCTGTTAATATCCATGTTAATAACTGCAACAGAAGGTTTAAACGTTTGTGTGGAGTGAGGGAATGGGAGAACCCAGAAGTAACAAGTAGCTTGAAGCTGCCCGTAAAATATGACCTAAGATTTTTTGTTGTTGGAATGGGAATGTGGAAACACTTTCACCATGAAAAAGGTGAAAAAGTCAAAACTCTTAATTTCACTGAGTGTTTACCTAGTCAAATAGTAGGAGTTGGAATTGATAGTGGTAATAGAGAAGGCAGCAATGGTGTAGGTGTTAAGATAAAAAAGTAAGGGGCCAATCCTGCATGATCAGTAAAATTTACTGCCATGAAGGTGAGTGGAATGAGCATGTTTTACACCAAATGTTGTGTTTTTCTTAGTACAGGACAAAATGGATTTTTATACCGTGTAAATTTTAGTCTGTTAGTTTTGATGTCTCTGTAGGCTGCAAAGAAACTAAGTGTTTTTAGTTGAATAAGACAACCTGAAGCTATAATAATTATTCCTGTCACTATACTTCTGTGCATTCTTATATTCAAGAGAGAGGACAGCAGCAAGCAATTAATGACAAGCAGTTACAAAAATACATCAACATGCTTTGGTTTACCTCTGACATGTACTAAACAGGAATGTCACATGGTCTGAAGGATGGAAAGGAAACTGTAAATGGGAACAAGTATACCCACACTCAAATAAATACTTTGTAATAATTTAATCTCTACAGCTTCTGTAATTCTTCATATTTTTACAAGGGCAGCACAGATATTACCGCTTTTAGACATATTGAGTATGATAACATTTTTGAGTGCCATGCATCACTAGATAATTTTTGTTTTATCCAAAGTGGACAGTAAGATCTTCTCATTTTGCTAAGTGTTAATGGTGAAAAAAGCAGATATCAAGGAAACAGTAAAGAGAGTGTTTCTGTTTTGTCGTCTTCTTAGAGCAGTCAATAAGAATGATCTATGTACTGCAGTAAAAGTGGAGAGGGTTTTTTTGGGCTCATCAGACTGCTTCAAACAAGTTCCCGATACCTGGTGCAAATAAATATACATACGCTTGCACAAACTCTTAAGTAACATTCAAAAAGTTAAAACAAATGGTTTCTTCTGGTAGCCTTCTATGATGGGGTTACAGCATTGGTGGATAAGGGAAGAGCAACTGATATCATCTACCTGGACTTGTGCAAAGCATTTGATACTGTCCTGCACAATATCCTTGTCTCTAAATTGGAGAGACATGGATTTGATGGATGGACCACTCGGTGGATAAGGAATTGGCTGGATGGTAGCACTCAAAGAGCTGCAGTCAACGGCTTGATGTCCAAGTGGAGATCAGTGATGAGAAGGGCTTGAGGGTGTTGGTTGACGAGAGACTCAACATGAGCTGGCAGTTCAGAAAGCCAACCATATCCTGGGCTGCATCAAAAGAAGTGCGACCAGCAGGTCGAGGGAGGTGATTCTCCCGCTCTGCTCTGCTCTCGTGAGACCCCACCTGGAGCACTGAGTTCAGCTCTGGGGCCCCCAGCATAACATGGACCTGTTAGAATGGGTCCAGAGGAGAGCCACAAAGATGATCAGAGGGCTGGAGCACCTCTCCTATGAAGACAGGCTGAGGGAGCTGGGGTCGTTCAGCCTGGAGAAGAGAAGGCTCCGGGGAGACCGTGTAGTGGCCTTCCAGTACCTAAAGGGGACCTGCAGGAAAGATAGTGAGGGACTCTTTATCATGTAGTGATAGGACAAGGGGTAACAAGTTTAGACTAAAAGAGGGTAGATTTAGATTAGATATTATGAAGAAATTCTTCACTGTGAGGGTGGTGAGGCACTGGAACAGGTTGCCCAGAGAAACTGTGGATGCCTCATCCCTGGAAGTGTTCAAGGCCAGGTTGGATGGGGCTTTGGGCAGCCTGGTCTGGTGGGAGGTGTCCCTGCCCATGGCAGGGGGGTTGGAACCAGATGACTTTTAAGGTCACTTCCAACCCAAACCCTTCTGTCATTCTATGATTTTTCAGTAGGGAAAAATGAGACTAAGAAATATTGTGAAGTGGTATCATTTGCTGTAAAACCGCCTTTGCTCTATCCTTTGGTGGTAGAAGGTAACGTTTGCCAAATCTATTAACTTACAGAATTTAGAAAACTTCTATTATTATGAAATATACGATTCATTTTTATAACTTTGTAAAGGTTCAATAGCTATGTGATGTTTTACTTTAGTCGTGTTACAGCTGAGCCTGGTAGCTTTGTCTGGGTATTGTCTTACCAATTGTACGTACACAAAAGTCAGCCCCTTGCACAAAACACATCTTTTTGTGCCTTGAAGAGAGACACAGATACTCAAAATGATGGACAGATTTGTCAAGTGTAAATTGGTTTTACCTTAACGGACACATTTCACTTCAGTCCAGGGAACGCATTGTATATATTGAACATGACTGCTAGAAGAAGACTACACGCTATATCCACAAAGGGATTTAAACATTGAAAGGTTCCTCTTTCAGGTACNTTTTTTTTTTTTTCCCTGTAATATATTGCTAGTCATCTCGCAGATCCAGCATATCAGCTTTAGTAGTTGTGTCCCCAGGTGTTTCTGGAGACTTTGTAGTAGCTTTCCCCACAACGCTCTAAACCTTGCATTTGTTGTCAGTCTCAGATTGCTGCATGTCATGAGTGACGTCTTTGCCTCCAGCTGCTTCTAGAGTTCTGCATAATTTTGTTGCCCAAAGGGAAAAGCTGTAGTTCTCTTTTTTTCCCTATGAGAGCTCTTCAGGTTACATATTCCTGAGATCTCATATATGGAAAATATACTCCAGTCCTCAATATGCCTGCTCTTCAGTATACAAGTGTTATAATTTAACACATGAACCTGAGTTTGATTACAGCATCCTCTACTTGAAAGTTAGCATATATGGATGTGTACTGTTTCTTTCTGGTGTTGCCACAGCTGTATAAACGCATGGGTAGCAACAATTCATTTTCTCAATGCCAAGACCACCTCTGCAAATTTTATTGGTATAATTAATCCTACTGGGGAGGGGAGGGTCATTTAAAAATAAAAGCCAAAATAGGGAAAGTGTTCTAGGGTGCATGTAACTATGTCATTATAAAGACGACACATCAGAATATATGGGTTGCTATATGGGAATAGCTATCCCAGTATAAAGCACCTTTATACAAATATAACTATAGATGTATTAAGAAGTTGAGATAGGTGGGTAATTTTATGACTTGAGTTCTATCATGATAGTTAAAATTATATGTGTTTCTGACAGACAAGCCCCAAATAATCTATGGCAATATTAAATTACTTCATTTGGCCAATGGTTTTCCATAGAGAAGCTCATCCCATCCTCTGAAGTAAAACAAACTTTTAAAAACACATTTCTATTTTCTGTCCTTCACTCTTGTCAACACCTTTCCCAGAAAGGTGTACCACATCAGTGAATAGTGTTCTACTGATAGTACATTTGCACAAAGAGTAGTTAGTGAGGGGGCAGCAAAAATCAGGAGGGGCAGGAGTTTTGCATGGGAACGTGGGAAAGAGAGTATTGAAAGATCATTCCCAGAACTAGGGCTGACAAACGTCAGGTGTCCAGAAGCCTGCTGTGTGGCCGGGGAGGAAGGGAGGCGGGCAGCTGTTCTGCCCGTGAGCTGCTGCCCTCGCCTCTAGGTTCACATTAGAGGTGTTCAGGCAGCCCACAGGCCCCTGCTGAGGCTAGACCTCAGCTAGGGATGCAGAGCTCAAACAATTGGCAATACCATCATTTATCATCTTCAGTCTGCAGTGTCAGGTGAACACCTATCACGCTTAATACACCTCTTCAAACTCATGCTCACTTCCTTAAAAAGGAAGAGGGGTAAAAGCCCTTTTCAGGTGCCTCCACTCTGCAAATAAGGCCCCTAAGACCTCTTACCTTCTCCATCCTTTAATTACACATACCACTTCCTCAGACTACAGCCCCTAACTTTTCCATTCCCACTTTCTCCTTCTTTTCTGCTGAATACCTACCTGCCTCACTGCAGTGCATGCATTGTTCCCTGCTCTGTATTTTTACATCTTTTGGATATATATCTTTTTATTTATATATCCTTTGGAAAGTGGATCCTAACACCATGTTGAATGTGAGAAAACACCTTGCAGTGAAGCAGGCACAGGAGCTGGGTGCCAAGGCTCACACACTTTTACAGGATTACTGTGCATTTCCATACAATATACAGTATGTACCACAGGTGGGCAGTTTCTGCAGGTCACAGCAGAGGACCAAAGAAATTATATGTAAGCTGCCTTCATCCCAGTTGTCAGGTGGTGAGTTACCTGCTGTAAAAAAGTCTTTTAAGGCACTGCCTTCCAAGTGGATGCGAAGGCTTCCTCCCGTTATACGGAAAGCAGATTATTGCTGAACTTATTTGATCCACTCCTAGGGAGCAATAAAAAATACATTTTGCTCAGTAAAAATTCCATCTGGTCTCTGAGATATATTGGTATGGCAAGCCTCTGCCTTCCACTGTTGTCGCTCGCATTCCCCATCCAGTCACTTATCAGTTCATCTGTCACAAGAAGCAGAAAGATTCCCCTTGCACAGACAAAAAGTCACCTCCCAGCAGCCTCTAGTAACTGGTCCTGCATCTATTCTGGCAACTGAAGCAGCACAATTTTTTAAGGTTGTAGCAACCTAAAAAGGATTTAACAGGCTGCCCATTCTGTTCAAGCATTCAGAACTGTCTCTACAAAGAAGCTGTGAGGTGGGGAGGGAAAGCATTGGAAAGAAAAATTAATCACCCTTGTTTTTTTTTTTTTTTTCTGGGAGAACTCTTTTTGTCTGCTTCACAGCAGACAGGAGTTTGCTGATTAGGAAAATCAGCAAACTGAATGCTATTCTTTTGAGATAAAATCTGATGCCTTTCATTTGCAGCTGTGCACACAGAGTCTTAATCCAGCCGGCGTATATCAGGTTCAGAAGCAGTTTTATCAAATTCACTGAGGAAAAAGAAGTGCCACAGGTTTGGGCCTAACTACACTTCTGATACCTGTGGGTCAAGTTTGAGACCTTAGGTCTTTCCTCCCCTCCCTGAATTTATTAAAGCTGCTGACCGGTTCCAATTCATTGTGATGACACAAGTGACGGACTCACCTTTCGAAAGCATCACATTATTTCAAGATAAAAACATAGAAGAGTATTACCATTGTGGTAAATATTTGATGGGAAAAATACTGTTTATCAGGTTTAACAGATGCTTGAGGTTACTAGTTCTTCTGCCAAGTGTATATTTCTGCATGTGCTTCCTTGACTGTCTTCAGCGGTGCCCTGTCTCTGCCCTTCTCCCTCTCTGTTTTTTGTCCTGTTGAGCCAGAATTCACTAGTAATTTTCTTAAGGGCAGAAGGCTTCTCAGACTCTTTTACCCACCATAAGATTAATGTTAACTACTCTCCAGTGATTCTGTGATCTCAAAGATACAAAGGATGCCTATTGATGCATTAGCCTCTGAACATCTCATGTGTGCAGAGTCTGGAGATATTGTCTTTTTTTTTTTTTTTTCTGGGCTTCCAAAGTCTCGTGTCTGTTACAAAAAGGCTCTTAGCCTATTCAGGGTGAGTAAAAAGACTCAGAATTGGAGGTCAAAGTGACAAAGATGACCTAATTGTGGAGGTGTGTGAGGACTGTTTCAGAGTAGTGGAAAAGTGGAAATAAAGGAGGTCAAATAGTTTCAGAAGATGCTTCTGGCTGAGTATTTTTGCCAGGTCATGAGCTGTGACGGGAAATATGGAGTGTAATTCAGCTCCAGATTGTAGACATCTAAATTTAGCTATTAAATGTAGGTAACTGCCTGTGAGCCACATACCTAAACTTCCATTTCAAGGAACGGAGATCAAGTCCTTAGAGTTATTGGGGCCTGGAGAGCTACTGAGCTCATCCTAAATTAGAAATCTACCAGGCCAGTCAGTCAAAGACCCACTCCTGCTGCTGCTAAGGTACTTCTTAAACTTTGGCAAGTCTATTTGGCACGTACCCAGATACCTAGGGTACCTGAGGATATGCTGGGTTCCCTGAAGCCAGAGGAGCCACACTCAGCCCTCTGGTAACTGTGCTGGCAAGGGGAAATTATGTACCCTTTTGCCCACACAGAAACACACCAGATGGTTGGGACAGCTGAGTGTAATGCATCCATCAGTGCAAGCCTCCTTGAATGTCCCAAAAGGGCATGTCCCAAAAGCTGCTCGTTTATTTGCTTGTTTTACTTGGTAGACACAAGAAGGAATAAACATGGCATCAGCTGCCCCTGGAAAGCTCAAGGGCTTCCTCTGTTCAGAGTCTCTCAGCCTGTCTGGCTGATGGGGGCACAGTCTTGACTATGTGGCTATGGACTGGAGCTGTAGGACTCAGGGCTGTTTGATAAGGGTAGCTAGATATATAGCCACTCTTATCTGCAGTAAGCAATATTAATTGAAAAGATGTGGCACGACAACCCTAGCACTGTATAGGTATGGGGTATATATGGAACATGTAGGGGAGACTAGAAACAAATTTTATAGTTCCAGCACCAATATGTGTAGCTCACTCTTCTTACAAGAGAAAGGGCACTTTCCTCATGTATTTCTCTTTTATCTTACTCTCTGCTCAGCCTAAAAGGCAATAAAATAAAATAAATAAAAAACCCAAACAAACCCACAGTGACATTATCACAGCTTATTCTTATCTCTTTCTTTGCTGACTTTACTAACAGGGTTACAAATCTTCTCAGTGCATTGCACAAGGAGTACAAGAGTTTAACTACTAATGGATTTTCACAGCAGAACATAAGATGGGTACAGAGCATTTTCTGGAAATACAGTATGTTCATGCAGTTCAACATAAGATGTGTGAACACATGAATGCTTAACAGCAGATATTAAGAATAGATACCATCAGCTAACAAAAGAGGATATATACACAGATAATTGACCTGCACTTCATGGAAAAAGGTTTTGGTCCCTCGCTGGTCATTGCACATTCCTTTCACGAGGTGTTCCTGGTGCACATTGGCTTTAAAAGCATTAATCAGCTTTGTCTGTGCCACTGTTTCTACACAGTCATGTCCTTTCTTGCTGTTGTTAGGCTTCTGTTTGCAACTAAAGGCTGTTACTTCCATCTGCTCTGGGCAAAAATCTGCTTCTGAAAGACTCGCGTTGTCCTTTGGCAGCGTGCCACAGAAACGTTTCTCCGCAAAAGCAGTAGCTGTCAGTTCTGGATCTTAAAGACTGCAGGATCACCTTCAGTACACAACAGCACACCGTTCAGTTAGTTATCATTAGGTCCCCCCCAGGAGATGAATTTTCTGGGCCTGGACTTCTTGGCTTCCTCTCCAGGTGGACAAAGCAACTGACAGCCAGCCAGCCCACTGTTAATGCAAACTCTGAGCAGCCTGGTAAGTGGCAGTTCTACAAATCTTCTCCTTCCTTTTCTCACTCTTCTTTCTCTTTTAAGCAAAAACTCTTGAAAGAGAAGTGATTCCTCTCCTGTAACCCCATATATATCACTGTGCTCTGCTGTCCACCTGACAGATTTCCTCTCTCCCATGCCCTTTGTAATCATTATTGACAGTGCAACTCTTCTGATTGTCAATCAGATTTATAACTTGGGCATCACCTTCAGGTTGAAACTTGTCTTGAGTTCTTTGCATCCAAACTATGCTTAAATCTTGCAGGTAATTTTTGCCTAATGTTGAGAGGAAGTGAGTCTTCCTATCTACTCACTCAAGCAAAAAGCTTGTCAAAGACAGATACTGCAACATCAGAAGAGCAGTAAGAACTGCTGTTTTTTTGTTTTTTTGTTTGTTTGTTTGTTTGTTTGTTTTTGTCAGAATACTTATCTGTAGTTACTATTGTGCTTAAAAACCCTACTTACTGATCAGGACCCCATTGCATTCAGAATTGTGCAAAAAGGACAGGATCCCAGAAAAATTTACAGTCTAAGTATACCAGGCAACAAGCAGACAGGAAAATGCAGAGAATCAAGAAGTCATTATTGGTCAGCATGGGGGTGACTGTACTTCCAGCATACCTGCAGCATAAGAGTTTCAAGATCTTTGCTGGAAAGCTTTGAAAAGCACAATGCATTCATTGTATATATGTTTATGGCACTCTTCTCCCATATGTGATGGCTGAATGGGAGGAAGCACCAAAGGCATGCATCAGGAAATGCAACGAATGGCCAGCTGGTGACTGAGATCAACACCTTTGTAGAGAATGAGGGATAACAACACACTGCAAACGTGCTAGGAAGGTCCTTGAAAATGAAGACAAAGATATATCTCATGAGAGAGAAGAGAGCAAAGAACAAATTGGGGTTCAAAGGTAAACTGATGGAGAGGAAACAAGAAACTAATGGCAGGCAGCAGCTCTTAGATGTGATGGTAAAGATTCAACCTTTAGCTCAGCAAGTCTCTAAGGTGTAGACTGGGGGAAGAAAGAGAGGAACCCCCTAAATTTCTAGCTTTCTGGCTGGTGCACTGAGCATCTCTGGGATTACACAGATGATTTCAAGGAGTGTGAGGCAAGATAAATATGACAGAGAAGTCTTGTAAGTAGAGTTAGGCAATTGCACTGGCAAATGTTTTGGAAGCTTTGCACTGAAAAGTTATGGTCTATACGTTATTTTCCCTAAATATACCTAATGACCAAAAGTAGGTCATCAATACAGATGCCATGCTTTTGCTGTCAGGACAGAAGAGTGAAGGACATATATAGGATGTAGGGCTCTGCGCCAGAATCTGGTATTTATATTGCAGTTACAAATTTCTTAGCAGTATGCAGCTGACTAGACACAAACTACCATGTCTGACTAAGATACTAATATACAAATTAATCCAATCAGTGCACAGTTTACGTTAGATTATTTGCAGGATACAAAAGTGTCTCTTATTTTTTTTTTGAGTTTTCCCTCAAATTACTCAGCACCTTTTGCACTACAGCCCTTTATGCCTGGAACATCTCTGCCTTCACAGCTGCTCACCTCATCTCAGCCTTTCTCAGTACTTTTTATCTGCTCATCTGAGAATTATTTGTGTTATCCTTAGCACAGGCTAGAAGTGGAGTTGCCGAGATCTTGGTATTTTTGCAAGTTTGGAACTTTTCCTGTTTTGAGATAGAATAAAACCTGGGGGATGGAATCTGTTTACTAAAGGAAATACTGAAAACAATTGTTATGGGTCATTTTGTGGATATTGTTTTCCAACCGCAATATTTTTCCCCCTTAATATAAAATAAAATAAGTTTTGAAACAGACATCATGTACAGTGAAATTCTTTTCACCTAACTCTTGTAATTTAAAAGTTAACCTGTTCATCTAAAAGTCATTCTACTCATTCAGCTCTGGATGAATGAATCCAGAGAGTGGTTCATTTCATCCCTTAAAAATAGATAGGCATTTACATTTTCTAAGATCATATTGTAAATCCTTTAAGATAGGGCTTCAATTTTTTCTTGACCTTGATATCAAAGCTGTGGGTCAGGTGCACTCCAAAGTATATCCTGGATTTCTAGACACTGATTGTGCACATCAGGGGATCAGGTGGGCAACATCACTGCCCCTTCCATTCTCATGTATCTAGATTTTCCTTGGATGGAAAAGAACCTCTGGGGAGGAAAAGGAGCACAAATTCCTGGCTTTCCCCCTAGTATGCAGTCAGGGTAGAGTCAGAGTTGGTATCTGGACCCAGATGCTCTTTGATCTGACAAATGACAAATTACACCAAATACTTAATCTATGACATATCATACCAAATACCTCCTTTTTATGTTTGTTATGTAAGGGTGGTTGTATTTTTTGAGCTGTCAGACATGGTATGCGAATCTGCAGCTATTTTGCAAAGCAGGTCAGAAAATCCAAGACGGGGAAGAAGTTAATAGGATTGTGTTCAAAGGCCTTTGGCAGCCACTTCTGTCTAGTTCCTGTATCTTATATTAATCTCTTGAAATTTTATGTTGTTTTCATATGTATTTTCTCCATTTATTGCTTGAAAATATGTCATTATTGAGTTGCACATGGGTCTGTGCCTGGTCTTCTCATGATTCTCCTCATTTTTAGAATGGTCACTGATATCTTTGTTTCAGAAAACAAGAAGGGTGTACAATAATTCATAGGCACGGCAAACTTCAGAAAAGCTGCTCAGGTTTCTGAGCTCTCAGTTTTAATGCTGTCTGTCCCTTTAATGTCAGCTGAACACTTAATACTGATGAGAAGACAGCTGGTTGCTCAGACATGGATGTACAACATCTGCTGGCTGCCGTATAAGCATGAGACTTGGAACAGCTTCCACTCACTGTGCACCTGACTTTTTTGAAAATGGTCCAGTTTTTGTGTTTGTGAACTGATTTGGTGTCTTTATTCATGGTAGCACTTCTCCTCATCCCTTCTTTATCCATTCTTGAATCTGTGCCACACCTTCTGAAAATAAAAGATTGAAGGGTAGCATTTGGTTTTTAGCTTTTACATGGTTCTTCCAATATTTCTGCTAGTTAAAACAAACAGAAATGATTTTTGGAGTGCCTGCAAGTCTGTATGACTCTGTCTCACAGGTGGCAGAAGTGAGAAAATAAAATACTCAAATGCTCACAAGCTTGGAGCTATGGGCAAGGGGCAGCTAAAGAATCTTTGTATGGGTGAAGAGTCTCTGGTTCTACAGCAGCCAAACTATGAGGTCTCTAAGAGGAAACAGGTAAAGCCTGTAACTAGTAAGTGTGCCAAAGAGATGAATTAAAACAGCAGTGTTGGAATCCACCCACTATAAAGAAATTTAAAGAGCATCTAGGTCTGTGATTGTAGTTAAGTGAGCATCCAGCTAGGAGAAACCTCTCCAGGGCTGTAACCAGCATTAAGAACGGTATCTGTTTTGCTGGAAGCTTTAAGCAGAAAGCCATAAGACAGTTTGCAAGTACTGAAAATGCAAATGTACAGATGGTGGCTTTCTAATTCTGTAAAATGCTTTCTTTCCAACACACAATGCATGTGTGTCATTCTGTGCTGGTGTGAATGTGCTCATACAGTTTGCTAAAATCATCCTTTATATCAAAGGCACAAGTGGGGAGATGGGAACTTTATTTACCATCAACACAAAAGTAAGGGGGGGGGGGCGTGTATTACACTGCTTATTTCCATTCCACCTTTCTCATGGTAGGACCTGCACAGGCATATGCATTCACCAAGAGGGTGGTCGAGCACTGGAACAGGCTCCCCAGGGAAGTGGTCACAGCACCCAGCCCGCCAGAGTTCAAGAAGTGTTTGGACAACGCTCTCAGGCATACTGTCTGGTTTTTGGGTGGTCCTGTGTGGAGCCGGGAGTTGCACTCAATGATCCTTGAGGGTCCCTTCCAACTTGGGATATTCTGTGATACTATGACCTGTCTAACTTTGAGTGTGCAAACCAATTTCCAGGGTGGGTAGGAAGGTATTGATATGCTCAAAGTTAAGCACAGGGTTAAGAACTTGCAGACCCAAAGTTGTCCTCCTAGGCAGCTGCATATGTACTTGGTCAACAGCATGTTCTCACCCAAAATTCTTCTAACCGTGTTTTGCGGCACATCGCTTGAATCTCTCAGTCATGCTTAATAGCTACAGGTAGTACTTCATGCATGTGTCTATGCATGTTCTGCATTGAAGTTAGCTCCCTAGAGTGAGGGTGAGGTGAGCTTACTGGAACAGGTACCAGGTGCTATCCAGTGTTCAGCACAGCCAGGGTGTTGGTCTTGCTCCAAACCTGTAGGTACTATTACTGTAGAAGTAATAACTTTTGCAACTTTGTCAAGATGTAAGATGAATTGATGTTTTTTAAGGAAAGAGGGAAATTGTTATTTAGGGTTTCAAAGATTTGTACAAGAGAGATTTTTGTTCTTTGTTGAGGCTTTGCATTTTGACCCCTTGCTAAACTATGTGCACTGGATCATCACTTAAGCTCTTTCCAAGCAAAGTTTGTGAACTGTGCCAAGAAGCGTTGGCCTTTTTAGGTCTCTGACTCACCTGCACTGGACCAAATAGCTGTGGTGATTTAATCTATAACCATTCAGCAGCTGTCTGCTCCTTCTCTCTGCCGAAGAGAACAGGAGGATTTCTTCTTTTTTCCAGGCTACTATAGTCAATAGGTCACAGTGGCAAACCCAGTTCATCCACTTTTTAGCTACAATAAAGTCTGAACTGGAACACTTCACTTCAACTCTGTGCTTGATTATGCTGTTATTCTTCTGCGGGGGTGTGGATGGACTAGAAATTTCTTTGGTGACTGTAATGCCTTGTCAAGTCCCTTCTACACAAATGCCTTGTGAGGAAGTATGGACACACCAATCTACATTTTTGATTGTAGACACAATCAGATTTGAACTTACACCATTGGCTGTGAAAAGGCTAGTGTGTGTTTTCTTGTGTACATGCCCAAAACCTCTTGGCAGGTGCATTTCTTATGAAGGTTGAAGGTAAGAGTAGAATTCATGTGCTTTAATTTAGGTGTCGGAAGGTGAAGTATTTAGCCTCAGGTTCTCAGTGTAGGCTCCTTTTGTAATCAATGACCAAGCAAATGCACCAATCAAAGATGATATGTGTCATCCTAAAATGAAGGAATGAATGCCCTTGAAAAGTTAGGCAACTGAGAGAAAAGTCCTCTGTTTCCTTCCATTATGCTTAAAGAGAACATAGGGTACTAGCTCAGACTTTTGCTCCCAAAGGTTGGTGGCAATAATTCAACATTTGCTGTCCTTGGACATCCCTCTTTGCAGGTAACAAAAGTAGAATACAATTCTGAAGGCATACAAATTAAGTGTCAGAAGGACTTGAGATCGACATTTACAGTAACCATCAGGACTGGATGGCTGTCATCCAGGAGTGATAAGGAATGGAACAACTGACTTGTTATTAAATAGCTACAAGTGATCATCTCACATATATTAGGCCATGCTGAGGTGAAACCCTAGCCCTGACTAACTCTAGCCCTAGAAATACCAGTTAAGTTATAGATATTTTATTTTTGCATTATCCTGAAGAATGGAAATACTAACACTGTATTTGTGCTAAAGAAATTCCAGAGAAATACCAACCAATCTATTCTCATTACTGAGAATAATAATTAGCAAATATTGAGAATGATAAAATCTTTAGATGCTTATGATTTAAGGGCAAATTAACAGCTTTCACGAGGATAAGTTCTGACTAATTTTGTGTCCTTTCTTTTGGTAACAAATGAATAAAGGAAGGGATAAGGAAAACCAGGCAAGTAATTTATTGGCTGAACTTTCACACAACAGGCTGTAAAGGAAACTTGAAAACCATGGGGTGGGAGGAACTGTTCTGTTGTTAATCAAAATTTGCAGGAGAAAGGAATCAAGGGATAATAGTATCAGTCTGGAATGAGGTTAAATCTGAATTGTTCCAGTTACCAGTACATGGAAAAGTTTCAAGTGCGCTGTCATCAACCAGAGCTAATAAGAACTAGCTAAGTATCATAAAATGCATGTATAATTAATTAGCAAAATGTTATAGATCTGAAAAATTATTTTAAGTTGGAGATTAGCAATTATTTTCCTCAAACTTCAATTTATCCAACTATGCTACAAAATTTTCTGACAGTGTTATGCCATTCAAGTATCTCATAGAGTGAAGAAGGATCCAGTTTCTTCCTTCAAATCCCTGGAATACATCCATTTGCTAAGTTGCAGGTTCTGCATTTTTTGGTGTCCATGGAGTAGGATGGGAGTGCAGCTGGTCACAGTTGCTCATGCTTTATACCACTTGACATATAAGAGCCTGAAAAAAGGCTGTGAGCATGCCATCCTGGGTATGTTGGCTTGAACATTTGGCCAATGGCATACAAAATGTAAACCCTAATGCGCAACCCCAGCAAGTAAAACACAAAGTACTGCAGTACTGCCACAGAGGGAAAAGAAAGTAACCCATAAGGTAACACAGCATAATAACATGGTAAAAATCTTATTCCAGATTTAAAACTTTCTCTGGAGTTTTGCATAGGTTCACCACACACACTTTTTTTTTTTTTTTTTTTTTTTATGGTCTGTTGGTAACAGGAGCTCAGCAGAACTGCACAGAGGATCTTATTCACTGAACAGTTGCACTGGCCAGGTGGTCCTGTGAGGTTGGCTGGGGACACAGAAGCTTCTTTTTACACTTTCTAGGAAGTGTCCAGATGCAATTAAGTGAGCCAGGAAAAAAAATCTGTTCTTCATTCCTTGGAAAGCTGTGGTAGTACGGAATAAATGCTTTGGGTTTTCCAGAACACACTCCTAAAATGGTTTGGTGAAGAAGCATGTCTGACCAAACAGAGACAACGCAGTATTACATTTTTTGAGGTGTGGGATCAAGGGGGGGGAACTCCTGCAATGTGGACACAGCCCAAGGTTGCTTATTGTTGCCTTCTACACCTTGTAATACCACGAAGATGTGGGAGCCAAAGAGTCTGTCACTGGTAATCTTTCCACACCCTGCAGAAGCAGTTTCATTTACCTGCCCTCCAGACTGGCTACTGGTATTGAGTGGAGAAGGTCTCAGTGTGGGCCAACTTGTGGTAGAACTATTACCTTGCTTCCAAGGATGAGAACAATTGATCTAACTTGGTTTGACACTCTCTTAGCCTCACTTCAATCCTGTTAAAGACAGTCTTCATCTTATCCATTCTTTTTGCACACTTCAGTTCTTCGACACTTGGAAACACGGTGTTCACAGCTGAATTAGTTCAACAAGGAGTTTGAGTGCGAAGTCCTGCAACAACCCACATGCCAGGGGCCACCTAGCTGGAAAGCAGCTCTGCAGAAAAGGATCTGGGGGTCCTGGTGGACACCGAGTAGAACACGAGCCAGCAGTGTGCTCTTGTGGCAAAGAAGGCTAATTGTATCTTGGGCTGCACTAGGTAAAGCACCACCAGCAGGTCAAGAGAGGTGATCCTTCCCCTCTGCTCAGCATTGGTGAGGCCACACCTGGAGCACTGTGCCCAGTGCTGGGCCCCCAGTACAAGAATTCTGTGAAGAGAGACCTGGACATGCTGGAGACAGTCCAAGGGAGGGCCACCAAGGTGATGAAGGGCCTGGAGCACCTCTCCTGTGAGGAGAGGCTGGGAGAGCTGGGGCTGCTCAGCCTGGAGAAGAGGAGGCTCAGGGGGATCTCACCAATGTCTGTAAATACCTGAAGGGAGGGTGCAAAGAGGATGGAGCCAGGCTCTTTTCAGTGGTGCCCAGTGCCAGGACCAGAGGCAATGGGCACAAACTGGAGCACAGGAGGCTCCCTCTGAACACCGGGAAGCACTTCTGTGCTGTGCAGGTGACGGAGCCCTGGTACAGGCTGTTCAGAGAGGTTGTGGGGTCTCCCAGGGAGGTGTCCTTGGAGGTCTTCAAAAGCTGCCTGGACATGGTCCTGGGCAGCCTGTTCTAGGTGTCCCTGCTTGAGCAGAGTAGGTGGACCAAATTAGCTCCAGAGGTCCCAGCCTCAGTTGTTCTGTAATTCTACAATTCTGTGAATTTTTTCTGTACCAGAGTGAGGGGTGGTTAACCAAATAATCTGTACAGGATTTCTAGAAGCAAATAATCCTGAACCATGCTGGGCTCCACTAGCACTTTGAGAGAAGCATGTGAATTGCATGCAAGTAAAATTTATGGAATATGATTATCATTTGCTTGTCTCAGCAAATTGTGAGTTTGTGTGTTTCAGCAAATTTCACTAGAGATTGTCAAATAAAATTTGGAAGATTAGGTCTGTATTATTCTCTTTGTTGGAGACATGAATTAAGAGATGTAACAGTGAAAGAATATGAATAATAACAAAGAAGAAAGTCACTCCTAAGGTTTTAGGCAGGCATAGTCCCAATGAGTTAATGAAGACTTTGCAATAACCCTTTCTTATTTTTTGCCTTCAGCTCAAAATGCCAACTGAATGAATCAAAATTAGGAGTGTTCAGCAGAGCAAGAAATACTGCGGAGAACTGCTCCTGCTAAAATTAATGGAGATGTTCTGGAACCCACCCTGCTCAGATGCATGAGAAAATCTGTAACCTCAACTATCAAAAATTCATTATATATGTAGCTTTGGGAGATTTAACAAGCTGTTTGGAAGACTGGCAACTATGGGAAAAATGAAAAACAAATTAAATATGTTAGTTACAGTATCATTACTTCATTTTGACTTCAGAAAGTGACACGTATGATTTGGCTGAACAGACATACAACAGTTTCTTTTGTTCAGTATGAATTACAATGCATTTTGCCTGCTGCAGCTCTCTGTTACTCCTTTAGCAGCACAGGTTGCACACAGTTTGGTTAATGTACATGGTTTACATTGGGATAATTTTTTCTGTTACAGCCCCACTCAAGTATGTAAAAAGAGATTATCTATTCTGATCAGAATTCCCTTGTCAAAGAAACACACACACAGGTTTATTTTCTGAACTTTTGCTCTACAGTTTTAAAGGAAAATAATTTTGAAGCTCATCACTTCAGCTCTTTAATGAACATATAAATCTCTATTAGTCTAGGGAGCTGGGAGACCAAAAGTAGAAATAATCAGCCAGAGTCTGTAACAGAATAGTGACTTGACAGCTATGAATTTGGCCTGATGGAACATATTTTTAATAGAGTCTGTCTCATTAGCCCTACGAATTTAGGTATCTAATTTTAGGTATCCAAGTAAAAACAGTTATCCCAAACATTTTATTTTATTTTATTTTATTTTATTTTATTTTATTTTATTTTATTTTATTTTATTTTATTTTATTTTATTTATTGCAACTAGAGTGTGTGCATTTAATTGACAGAATATAAACCAATGGAATATTATTGTGCTAACATATACCACTGCTAAAAGACTTAGCCAGCCTCCAGGCTGAAAAAGCTGAATTATCCCATTTTGATATGGAAAAACTAGATCTTCTTTTGTAATTTCCCAGAAGCTCATGCAGAATTTAATTTCACCTAGACTTCAGAGATGTTTCGATTGCCATATAGATGTAACTCTCCCAGCTTCAAAATGCCCCACAAAAAAGTTACTTAACTTTCAGAATTGCTCTAGTTGTTGCATTGAAATTATTCAGCTTGTATTAGCATTTACAATACTGAAAATGGTGTCAGACTCCAGCTCCTTGAAAGTAAGTCAACTTTTCAGCTAGTCGCTTTAAGTCTCTATTTCTAATGGCTTACAACAGTGTACTGTGTTCCTATTACAAAAAAAAGTCATAAGCCCATGTTCAGTTAAATCTAGCCTGGCTACATCTGAACGTTAAGTAAAGCAAAGTATCAGATTAAGAATCTTCTTTCTCTAATATTTTCAGTTATTTCCTTAAATGTCCTAAGAGGTATATTTAGATACAGAAATGCTTTGCTGCCTTTTAGTTCTCCTGACACAAGTTCCGAGTCTGCATCTTACCTGTGAACTTGCTGTGTCTCACACAGAATTTCCTGCCAGTGCTGTTTTATAGTTGAAAATAAATCAGTAATCATTAAAGAAGGAAAGAAGAGAGAGAGAAAAACAGAAAGAGAGAGAAAGGAAGAAGAATGAACCAGTAGCTCATTTTCATGAACCTGAAAAAAATACTTCCTCTTAGTTGTATTTATCAAATTCTGCTTACTTGGTTCTCAAGAGCAGTGCAAACAAATTCACAATGCACAGCAAGCAGGAACTGAAGATATTTTGTTTCAGTTTGGAAAGCAATGATTTTTCCTGTCCTCTGCATTTTAATACAGCAGAAGCAAAAGTGGCTCTTCTTTCTAATAACCCGTTAGCAGGCAGCGTCACTGATAAATTGAAAAGAAGGCGCCTCACTGCTTGGAAAACTATTTCTAACTTGCTGCAGATAACAGAGTAACACTTACTGTGCAAGTGCTACTCCCATGCCCAGGGCTGACAGAGCCCTGTAGCAGCTGTGGAGATTTTTTTACTCACCCGGAGCAACCTGCACCATTAAAATACATTTGAGAAACCACACATTATCATTAAGCTTAATTAAAGATGGATGGAAAAAAACACCTAAAACGCTCAGCACCACAGTTTGCATCGAAGGAGATCTGGTGCTCATTTTTGCTCCCACTTGCTCTTTCTTTAGTTTGACTTCTGCTGTGCAAGTTGGGTTAAGACACTAGAATATTTAAACCACAGCTGACTGAGAATTATTTATATACTTCCTTAGTATAAAGATGGCAGTGTTTTTTCATGCTGTCTTAGTCCAGTCAGAAGGTAATTTCCAAGGTAGGTGAGGAAACAAAATAGGGGCACCTGACAAAGGTTTTGTTCACAACAAAATTCAGCAAGGTATGTGCCTGTGCAGGAGGGAGCAGGGTTTGTGCTGTGCTGGCACATCTGTGAGAGGGGAAGCGAGGAATACAAAGCATGCTTTAAAGGAAGGTATTTGTTTTCATGTCTTTAAGGGATGCTGTCAGTCACTGTGCTTGTCAGAAACAAACAGCAAACAAGTTTTCCAGAAAAGTGAGTGTGATCTTAACAGTGTCTGACTGCACACGCGAACATTTTCTGAATGCAATGACATCGCTATTGCTTTTTTATGTAAAGTATCCTTGGGAAGAGTACTGATAACAGAGAACTTGCTGTAAAAGCAAGGCAAAAAAAAAAAAAAAAGACTGAAGGATGGAAATCCTCTCATTTCAGTGCCATAAACATGGAGGTGGCTGTTTGCATCCTGCACAAAACCCAAGGGATCTTGCACTCGGCATCCATTTAGACCAGGCGTGAAGAGGAGTCTCACGCTGGTCCCCGAATCCCCAAACAGCAGCAGTCCCTGTGCTGTCATGACAACCACAGGGCCATGGTGGCTGCCTCTGGATGCTCATGCACACCCCTGGGCTACTGGCAGTGGGAACTGGGACTAACCCTTTACCATCAGCTGACCAGTGCCCCCTGTCAACGCTTCGTCCAGTTCAGAGACCATGAGAAGTCATTTCCACTGGGCTGGTTATTCATACGGCTGCCTTAATGGTACCAGATTATTCTGGGAAATAATGAATCAAATGACCATTTTATCAACGGTCTAAAAATAGTATAACCTCCTTCGTCTCTCGCAATTCAGCAGTGGCCCCTAAACCTTTTCCTTCCAAGGTTCATGGTCATTCTTGATTATTACAGTGGTAGACTCTGGCCTGTGATAGGGAACAAGAGCAGCAATATCCAGAGCATGTCAGCATCTCAGCATAGTGTGACAGCAATACAAATGATCCGTGGGCTCCTGCTGTGACTATCCAGGGGATGAGACTCCCCATCTGCACCACAGCACCTTCAAAGCTCTTACCAGCGGAGCTTTGCCAGAGGGTGAACAACCTGGGCGATCTCTGCTGTTTGAATCATAAGTCTTCATCAAATATTTCTTGCTGTGATAAGCTTTCAGTTTAATTTGTGGATGGGATCATTCATATTCAGAGCAGTGGTAGCAGAGCCGCATCCAGATAGAATAAAAGCCGGCCCCTCCTTGCCACAACATCCCTGCAGCTCCGTGACGCTGTTGTGCGCTGGGTTGGGCTTGGTGAGGGGGGTTAAAAGCACCGTGGTGCCTCCCAACACCCCCGGCAGAGACACACGGTCCTGCTGCGGCCCTCGCTCCCCCGGCCTGCGCCTCGGCGTCGCCGAGACCAGCGCCCAGCTGAGGCCCGGCCAGCAGGCCCACCAGGCCTGGCCAGCCCTGCGGGCAGCTCGAGGGCGTGAGTCCTGGCTTCAGGCTGCCAGGTCTCCCTGGGCTTAGTGTGAGGGCCCTGAACGAGGTCACAAGTGTGCCATCAACTGCCCCAAAGCCCATTTTTATTTGGGACCTGGTGTCGTGCTTAAAAGTGATCCTGTGAGAAGAACATCAGAAAAGCGCAGGCAGCTTGGGTGTCTCCCATGGTACCACTGAGAATTGTTGGGATTTAGAAGGTTGTTTGTTGGCACTCTCACATGAGCGAGCAATAAACAAAACACTCCTGGTGACCCCAGCAAAACACACGAATCTTGCTGCTGAGCAGATAGATGTTCAGTGAACTCACTTATGGTCCTTCTCCTCTGCATTCACTCATAATCAGCTCTTTGGCCTGGCTAATCTGCTCCAAACTCAAGGGGGAACTTGTCTTGATTTCACCAGTACACCTGCTCTGAAGCCACTAAACCCGCACCCGTATATATAAAAACAAAACTGGGAAGAGGGAAGGGTCGAGCGGAGCAGAAGCCCAAAGCATCGAACATCTGGGAAAGCATCCCAGACTGATCCTCACTGGGGACCCCCGGGGGAGCCCTGGCAGAGAAGCAAGCACTCGTTTAGTAATTAATGATTACCGATAACGAAAAAAAAAAACCAACCTTGATACTGCCCTCGCAGGTGCGCAGGAGCCCATAGGAGAATGCTTGCTGCCACCTCGCGGCGCCTGGGCAGGAACAGCAGCCGAGCCCCGCTCTCCACCTGCGGGGCTCCCGCTCCTGTTTCTGCGGAAAGTCCCCGCGTGAAACCCCAACACCCCCGCAGGGCAGGGACCCAGAGCTTCGCTTTACTATAGGTGGTGTTTTTTTTTTTTTCCTGCACAAATTCTGTTTTCATACCCTCCTCTTTGCTGCTGCTCCACACCTTGGGGTTTCACCCTGTAGAAGGGGTGACGTCAAAGCGACCTTACGCTGCTTCCCCCTGGCATCTTCTGCCCATGTGCCCTCATGACCAACAGTACTCAACTCCAAAAAACGTCTTCCGATTTTTAAACTGATCTGTGACCACACATACGCTAAGTATTCATTCAGCATGCTTTATCCTATTTTGTAATTCAAGTACTGATAATACATATTACGTGTTTGACAGAGGTGATTTTTGAAAGATTCTGTCTAAGAGAAATGGTGCTCACTTTTTTCTTTGCAAGAGCTTGTTTCAGAAGTAATTCCCCCTCTGTAGGCTGTGCCAATACTGCTGAGGTGTGTATGCTGCATGGTGTTGCGCACAGTCTTGATTTCCCTACTTGTCCAGATAAAAGCACCTGTCCAAGTTTGCTGTGGCTCCCTCCTGTCTGAACATCAAGTTCTCTTTTACACAGAAAAAAGGACAACAAAAGGATGTGCATGGTGTTTCAAGCATGAAAACAAGACAAGAGATTTTAAGCATCCAAATTTGGCAATAGTGAGATGCTCCCATGCCCCATAACACAGCCATATTCTGAATGTCCATTTGTGCTTGGACCAGTTTGTGTTTCAAGATGCGACAACATAAATTCACAAAACCCCCACGTACTGTAGTGCGAGACTATGCACCAGCTTACGTCGTAGATTAACACAAAGGGCAGTCACTACAAATCCCTTAGAAGTGCAGAAAGTGACATTTATTCTGACACATCTCATGGTTGTGATGATGTCATCTCACATCATCACAGAGAAAGCAGGGGTCACAGTCATTGGACTCCCATGACTTTGGACAAAACCCTGTGTGTGAATTGTAAGCCATCTACCAGGGATGGCACATGTGAGTGGAGAGCTCCTGCTTTCAGCTTCTGATGAAAAATGTTCTTAGTCAGAGGGAGGAAGTTGATGCAACACATTAAAATCCTCATTTTCTTAGCCAAAATAGAAACGCCTCTATGGGTATGCCTACATTGCCGCCAAATCCATGACTACAACTCCTAGTAGTTCAGACTATCATAATTACCACCCACAGACTTCTGCTAGCAATAGTAAGGGCTGAAGATATATTGACTCAGCTTTCCTCTCTCTGACATAAATTGGGTCACGCGGAAAGCATTTTTTCCTTTATCTTACTTACTGGAAAAGGAGTTAAGGAAATGACCTGGAGCATTCAACCATGAGACTACAGTATCATGTGCAAACTTTTAGTTCATTCCAAATTAATATCTTACTGTGCATTTTTAAACAAAAACATCTGGAAATTCAGAAGTGAAACATGAAGACTCAAAGGAAAAAGTGCACAACAGAAATTATCAAAATCGCTACTATGTTTGCTTGGCTTGGCCCCTGACTTATTCAGTATTTTTGATAACCTCATATAGCCAATCCTGTTAAAGCCATTTGAAAGTCTGGGTAAACTATGCTAGCTTTTTTCTCCAGTTAATGACATACTTAAAGAACCATATTTGAAGAGGGAGATTTGATTTTCTGGGGTGACACTACTCTATTAGGCATCAGACTGTGACAGCTAAAGTATTTTTATGGATCAAAAAGATAGCTAACACGTGGAAAACATGCTAGAAATGCATACTGTCAATAAATGTAAAATAATTCACCCTGAGGACACCTACAGTCAGCAGACAGGGTCTCCTGAAGGAAGCCTTCAAAAACACCCGTCTTCATCAATTGTGCAGCCTATGCCTAAACCATTTGTTCTGGGAACGATGAGGAAGAGCTGTGGCTGACAGGCTGAAAGAAGGTGCCAGGATGAGTGCTCCAGTTGAGAGGAGCACTCCTGAGCAGAGGACCCTGACTTCAGGACAAGGTATATCATGTATCCACAGCTCAGTTCAGATGCAGCCAGAGAGAATGCGATGATGAGCTTAGGCAGCCTGGTTCATGAAGCTACTGGCACGGTACCTAAGGTACAGGTAGATGATATCCTTTGTGTTGTAGAAAGGACAGTTTCCACTCTCACCAGTTTCAAGATGAGTGGCTTCCCAGAGGACGCTTCCCATGGAGGGTTTAGCTCCTCAGATCCCACCCACAACCAGCTTGGTTTTGTTTTCTGAAAAAAAAATGGACTGTGAGGAAGGCTAGAAAGCAATTCTGCTAATTCAAATAAACGTTGTCAGAACTGAAGGCTGGACTGTTAATCCCTCAGTACACACTGGTGAACAGTTACTTCTACCACTACATTTGTTACCAGATTATATTAATGCAATTAATATGCACAAAAACTGAATGGATAATGAAGAGGTTTTTTTGTTGTTGTTGTTGTTGTTGTTGTTTTTTTTTTTTTTCTGTAATCAGAAACCTGGTTTGTCAAGGTCACGAGTCATTTGCTCCTTGGCAATATCTGATCTCAGAATGTGGCCATACCAGCCTCCATTTACTGGTTAATAGTTAATAGTTTATTTCAAGTGCCTGATGAATTCTGGGTCAGAACGCCTGAAAACATCTGAGGGCTCAGAGTTAATGTTTATTTTAGCAGAGTGAAAATATGAGCCACTTATTTCTGTAGCCTCTTGTGATTTGATTTTATTTCCAGTGTGAAACAAGTGGGGCGCAAGCAGCCACCTGTCTTACCAGGGAGACCTAATAAAAGAGCTGAACAGAAAAATCTCTCAGAAATAGAAGACCAGAGGGGAGGAAGCTACAAAGACCAGAACAATAAGTTACCACTGATATCAGATAGTTTAGGATATAAAAGACCTACAGCATTAACTCAGGCTCTGACATTCTAGGATTGTTCCCTACTGTTTTTTCATTTCTAGTTTAAAAGGAGATTTAGAAGAGTTTAAGGTCTCTCCAAACTGGAATTATACTCCATTGATTCAGTTATTGGCTCTCCTGCTGAAAGACTTAGAGGTATTGCTTCTTTAGCTATCTCCCTCGGAGAAAGTGGTCAAACATCTACCCTCATGCAAGTTTTGATCAAGCTACACAGTTTTTGCAGGACCTTTTCAATTCTATAATCTTTAAATATTATCTTTATACTTCTTTGCTTAATTCTGCTCTATATTATACTACTTCATAAAATCCCCAGTGCTTAATTTCTTCTTTCCTTTCAGCTAGCTGGATCATGTCATCACAAGTTTTATGACCCTTCCAGCTGATAATCAAGAAACAAAAGAGCACCTATGGCTTGTTATTCAAAAACTCGAAAAGTAAAGCTTTGGACAGTTGTTAGCAATCAAGTGGCTCTAGTTTGTACTAGAGATGAGCTAGTGCAGAATCCAGGAGACCTTTGCAGCCCCTTTCTATGGTCACCTCCTATCCTGACCTCACTACTAAATTTCAGTGTCCCACAGAAGGGGCCAATGAGTGCTCATTTCCATCTCCTGAAATGCCGCAGCTTTTAGATTGATGCTTTAAGACAAGCCAACCCAAAGTTCAGGTTGTGTTTATATATAGCTGCAGAGCTATAGGGGCTGCTGCTTCATAAAACCATTCCTTTCACAGAGGTGAGGACGATTCAAATTCAAGTGTGTGTGGAAACCCAGCAAGTGTACAGGCTCTCTTGCCTGGTACTTGCTGCAAGTGCCTGAGAATTAGTGGTTTAGGGCCTTTCTGATTTCCATTACTTACTTTGTCTAACCTTTTTTTAGGCTTTTGGCTTCCACAAGGCAAGGAGTTCTACAGTGTAATTATGCACTGAGAAAAAACAACCATCTCCTTCTGTTTTAAACCTTCTACCACATGCCCTCACTAGTGCTAGCTCCCCAGTAGCTTTTCACCCTTCATATTGGTAATTTGAGAACAGAGGCAATGAGGTAAATGTTTCGCCTGGAGAACAAATTCATTTCCATTCCCTGGGTTGCCTAATTTTTTCCAGTTTAAAAAGGCCTTGAGTTTCAAGTTGTCACAGTTCTTGTGGCAAGAAAGGTTTGTTATAAGTCCTTCATGATCACAAAATGTACTTAGAATGAATATAAGTACATTGTGAAGTTGCATGCCACATCCATCCAAATGCAGACTTTGACCTAAAGCTCGCTGAAATTGATGGATTTTTTTTTCCTACCAGCTCTGAAGAACACACAAGTGTTCTCTGTGATTTCTCCATTTGTACGCTGTTGTTTTTGATTTCCTTTTGTTACTATCAATTCTCTGCATGTTCAGAAGTTAGATAATGCATAACCCTAATAAAAAACTCAAAAATTAAAATCAAGGACATCCTTCTTCACTCAATAATTTTAGCATATGCTTTTAATGTTTGTATGCATATGTTTAGATGTGCTTTTAACTGTTAACAGTATTCTTAAGAGCAGAGAAAATACTTCTGGCCAGCTGACCAGTAACAGGCTATGAAATCAGGTCTCAACTTGCCATTTCACAGAGAATGGAAATCCTTTTCTATTGTCCCTGATATCTTTCAACCATTGTGGATATTCCTAGTTATTTTTCTTTTACCCATTTCCATTCTTATTTTCCTTGTGTGTATTCTATAATGAAGCTTTAATTTTACACTTTGTATCCTCTCTCTTCACTTTTGGACAAAACCTCTTTTGTTTCACCTTTTAATTTCAATTATTTCTTCCATTCAGTTTCATTTGTCTATATTAAATTATTTTTCTCCTTCCTCCTTTTTCTGATTTAAGAATAGCAATCTTGCTAGTAATCTCCCCTGAGCTTTAGAGAATTACAAGCTTCTTTACTGGAATTAAATAGGAATGGGCTCACTCCAATAATAATATCTTATGTTAACATCTCCAGTATGTTCTAGAAGTGTTCTTTACTTTTTGTTATTTTTACTCTTTAAACAGACCAGCTTTGACACAAGCAGGTGTTTGAAGTCAATTAGATTATATCACATTAAATCTGGAATGGGTTTCACCCAGCACTTCTGCTTAAACTAGGGATTTAGATTAAATATCAACAAGCAGTATGTTAAAAGGATCTACGTAATTCTCATCCTGTGAAAAAATATCTCCTAAGAGAGTGTAACTTTGTCCTCAAGCATTTTGCTTCTTAACCCCCCCCCCCCTTTTCCTTCTTCCACCCTTTATGGACCCAACTTTTCTCTCTGATTTAAGAGTTCCTTTCCCTGGGCGTGAAGGAAGGCTAGGATACATTATACTCAAAGCTTCTGGAACTGATCAGTGATGTCAGGTCAAATATGGAACTGATTTGCTCCCATAAGTGATTTAAGCAACGTTGCAGTGAAGTTGGCATAGGTGTAAATCAGCACAGAACATATGGCTACAATTCTGCAATGCTCTGAAAATGAAAATGTCATGAAAATACTGTATATTACTTATAACTAAAGAGCCAAAGAAAAGCAAACTGCAATTATGTTTACCTCCCAATTGGCATTTCATATGGAAAAAAAGCAAGCAAGCAATTTTACAAATCATATTTTCAGCGCTGAAGCCAGAACAGGAAGCACCAAAGCAATTACTTCAGCAACTTGCTTTTATAAAGGAAATCATCAACAACAAGTTTCATTTCTAGGTAATTTCCCAGGCTCCCAAGAAACACAGCAGTATCTACAGTCTGGAAAGATGTCAAAACAGTAGCATGCAATTATAGCAACTCAGAAACAAAGTGCCAAAAAATACACTGCATGCACAATCATCATTTGTATCAAATTTTCCCATAGCAGAACTACATAGAGGATAATTGTAGTATAGCAGCAGAAAAGTATTTCAGTTTCCAGAGAAGACTTTTAAAGCTTTTTTTTTTGCTCTTGAATTTAGAGCGGGAATATGTCTAGGTAATTAGATGGGAGAATATTTCTTTTGAGGTGGTCGAAGGTCAAATCCCATCACACTTATTTATATCTTTGCTATGAATAGTTCCATTGATCTCAGTAAGATTTCCAGTGGGGTCCTCAAGGTGAGTAATGATGGAAAATTTGGTTAGTGAAAAGAAAGAGCAAAAGCAAAACATTACAGTTTCATAAGATTCATCAACAGCAAATTCCTACTTGCTGAAGTTGAAAATGCTCTAAAGACTGACACAGAAAGGAATTCCAAGAAACAATGTAATGTAAAGGGGTGCACCACTCAGGAGTGGTGCATTTTATTGTAATTAAAAATACACAGTCAAAGACACATAAAAACAGGAAAACCCAAATGTAGAATCTTTATAAAAATTCTCTACAGGGTATTACAGTATTACAAAGTTTCAAAGGTAATGATGTTATGCTTATGCTGTGTTTGAAACTATTTTAATAAACCTTAGAGTTGTTTTAGTAGGCTTCAGTGCATATATATATTGTCCAGTATAATGAAATTCCAACAAACTAGCTATCAATCCAAATGTGAAATACTCTGCATTTGTTGTTTTTGTTTTGTCTCTTTATACAAGTCAGAGAAAGTCAGCTAGGAAGTCCTCTTTCAAATTGTGGGAGGGAAAGATTTTCTGTTGCACAAATAACTGTTACTAATGAAACCATTACAGCACCTTTTTTTCTAGTTGTAAACTGGGACTAGAAGAGGACTTGAATATTTTATACAGTAAGTTTCCGATTTAAAGACCACAGACTTGAGCAAAAGTTTCCAGCATTACTTCCCCCCACAAAAAGTCAATTATATTTGCATATTCAAAATCCCACTTTGATCATTCCTCTTTCCCCCCATTGCCAAGTCCCATCTTCACACATATAACTAAATCATTAATCTCTTTATACTTCTCACCACATTTATTTCCTTCCTAAATAAATCCTATTATTCACCAATATCTGATGCATACCTAACCCAAGGGCCAGACATAGGTGAATGAAACAAGAACCCATGAATGGTTTCCATGTTTCTAGGGGAAATCATTGTCATAAATTTAATTTCACAATGATCACTTTACACTTTGAAGGTTACCACATTATCTTTCTATGTAAAAAGAGGACAGCTGTTCTTTACTGCCAAATTCAATCAAATTCTTTTGACCTTTAACAAGCGCCCAGAGGAGAAGTCACACTTACCGCTGAATACTGCCAGTCTGTGTGGGGAGGAGTTCAGAGAGGAAGGAAAAAAGGAATCACAGTGACTCGTCCAGCCCAGAGGTGAAAAGTAAGTGTAGCAACATGGCTAGAGGCAGGACAAAGTATAACTGCTGACCGGCTTTGGTTTTGCCCTGAGGCTTAGTATGTGACTCTCTTCCGTGGCCTTTTCTGCCTGATCAGGAGCAATACTGACAAGCCTGGCACCACATGAATTCTTTGTAGGGAAGCATGGTGGCTATGGCTCAGAACCTAAAGAAATGACTTGAAATTGGGGTATAACGATAATATGTATAATATGTATAATATGACAATATTGCAAATAAAAACAAAGCTTTTCCAACTGCCATAAACCTGTATTGTGAAAATAACTTCACATTCAAAGGTCACAAGTTGTATTTATCTGGGCTCATGTGTCATTATTAGTCACTGGGCTTGTGCCATCTACTTCTGCCAAACCTCCACTCAGATTCACATTAGTATACTGCTGCGGTCTGTGGGACTTCACATACACAGATGGACCTTTTTATCATGAACAAGATACAATAATCTTCAAGATTTTATAAAAACTAGATCAAATTCTGTTTTACTATCAGCTAAGTCACTCAATTGCTTGTATAATGCCGGAAACAGTGAAAACCTAATAAATCTTTTTATAGGCAGCAATTCCATAACTTCTTGTGGGCGTATGGACTTCAGTACACATCCACACACAGTGCCCTGTTAAATTCTATGAGAATAGTAGAATAATAAGGTAGGCTTTGACTGTCATGTGCTGATGGAGTCTGATTAGACCTTAAAATGCTGCAGTCAGAAAACAGAAAACTACGCCAAACTCACATGTTGTATGCTTACCTGAACTGCTTGCTTTGTGAATGCTTTGAATCATGGTTGCTTACTTTCTGACTGAGGCCTCGATTCTATATTTCCACGTGATTTGGTGAGTACATCCCTGCTTTGTTGAGCCCCCTGAAATTCAGGAAAAAGGTTCTTCCATTCTTTCACTCACAGACTGGCTATTAACATCTTTTTACAGTATGCATAGCAGAACGTGTAGAAAAACTAGTAGAGTGCTGCTAGTCCATTCACAACACATAGTAACCTATCTAGGTGATTTGGGTGAAACAGGAGTAGTAAGGAGATGGTAAAGTGGATGCAGCAGCCCTGCTCCCTTCACCCTGTGCCAGCTGCTGTTCACAAACCCAGACTCCTCGCTGAAGAAACCTGACCTGAGACTTCAGCTCACAGGCTAGCAACTAAGGTGAAACTAACTTTCTGCAGAAGGCCTGGGTGGGGATTTCCTCCTGAGCCCCTCTTTTTGTCTGCATCTCTAGCACCTGTGCCTCAGAGAAGAGTTCACTATAACTCAGTGTCTGTATCTACAGCTGAAGTTGCCTCAGACTTTCTTTTCGGTTGCCTGTAGCACAGGCAAACTCTAATCATTGCAAGGATGTCGCAGGCTGGTTGACTCACCTGTCTCATTTTCAGGGCGCTGCAATTCAGACTCCCAGCAGGCAGAAGTGACACAGCAATACACTCGTTCCACACTGTGACAGAAACACGGTCCTGCAGCGGCTGTGCTCTGAGAGCCGTGTGGTGTGGAGCGGGGGGCAGAGCAGGGACACCTTAGGAGCTGCCAGGCTGAAGCCTGTTTTTCATCAGCTCCTCAAGCTCAGTTGCTTTGGGAAAGGGTAAAATGGAAGCCAGAATCTGCACAAGGAAAGGAGAGGGAAAGGGGGAGGGAGAAAGCGGGGTGGACTGCAACCCTAGAGAGAGCGGACTAACTCCCGGTTTGAAGTGCAGGGCAATTGTCCTTCGTTAGGGAACCTAGGCCGTGGACTGACCCATGGGGTGAAGAGCAAGAATCTGGTCCATTTAAGGATAAACGCTCAGACGGAGTAATGCAATGCAGTTCTTTTAGGCTTTGTTCTCCTAGGCTTTGTAGCTTAAAAGAGAGTGCCTTGAGAGAAAGCTGTAGTTAGGGCTGCCCAGGAGATGATGAGTGTGAATGTCTCTGTTTAATGGGCATGCACACTCATTTGCTCATTTTGAAAAAAGAAGTCATAAAGGAAGGCATTAAGCACAAACAAAGCCAGACATTGCCATGCTTCAAAACCTGCTAGCTGTTCATAGCTCTTGCAGTGACCTCATACCTTGCTAAGAGGTGCAACCCATAAACCACTGGAGAGCCAGCACGTTTTGAAGACGAGGAGTAAGCCTTCCTTATTGCCCTTCTCTTGTGTTCATAAGGCACTGGATACCTGAGGCACACACCCCTATTGTATGGATTTGTCTTTAAAGAGCAGCGTGTTTCTGTCAGCCGCTTGTACCTCTTTTATCATCACAAACAGCCCCATTCAGCTCCCCCGTGACATTTCCATGAGGCGCTCTCTCTGGTGCTGGGGATTTGACATCCCAGAAGACAGAGACACTGTGAGAGGAGGAAAAAGAGAGACACAGGTGCTTAACACCAAGGCCTCAGCAAACTTGCGACGTGTTGGGGACAGTCAGGCGGCTAGTAGCTGGCGTGGCATACACCATCCACCGCTTGCTCAATTTGTCCCCAAAAGAAGGTCTGCTTAGCAAAAAATCAACCCTGTTCCATGACAAACATTTCACCCCACGTGAACTTACAAAATACTGGCCTCCCTGAGACCAATCTGCCCATGGACCACCTGTCCATGGGCAGAACAACGTATATAAATACCTAGGGAAGGCTGGCAAGGAAACAAATAAACAGGCTCTGATTTTCTCCTACAAAATTAGGGAGCTTTCATACTGCGGGAGACTAGAAAGGTTGAGTTACCCTGACGCCAGTGCAGTCATTATTGGCTCAGTTTTTTTGGCTGGCCTACAGCTGACATTCCTGCTCTTGAGGGGATTTTACTGTAGCACAGAAATTGGTGGGAAACTCCAGTGTGTCGTCCACCTCTGTAAGCTGGTCCAAGTGTCTGATTTCCAGAACATCTGGAGACCAACCACGGTGGCCACGTCGCCACTCTGTCAGGAAGGCTAATGAGCAACCTCACTGTAATTAAGCGGTGTCCTCAGGTGCTCTAAAATTAAAAACAAAACAAACCCCAGACAACGTGTACAGCCTGCATACATGCACTATTATCCAAACAGTAATGTATTCCATATGCCTTCCTATCAAGTAACTTTCTACATTCTTCAAGCCCATACTTACCACCGTGAGGACCTCCCAATAAAACTCAGTGATTTGGGGATATTATCTTGCAACAGGCCTACACATCTGAGGGTTGGAGAGCAAATTACAGGCTCTTAATGTTTTCCCAAATATTTTCACATAAGCTCTGTTATTATCTATATTGCATTACATTGTATCATGAGCTATTTGACTTTAACAACATACGACTTAAATTGTCCGCGGGAGACTGGAGAGCATTTGTACAAAGGGATGCTGGCAGTCACAACCACACGCACTGCACTGTGCCTGGTGAACCTGTTCTCCTGAGGTCAATGGAAACTCAGGCTGCTCAGGACTTCACAGCCTTCAGTCTTCGGCCTACCTCAGGAGCCCTTCTGCATACCAGGAGCCTGCCCACATTACCAACTATTTTTCCGAAATACTCCCAAGGATCGGAAACAGCACGGAGTACTCTCCGATCCTATTGCATCCCATTATTAGGGGCAGATTCCTATGAAACAGAGATGAGCCTTGGGGTAAGCAGTGAATGGAAGATGTATGGTAATGCAGTAATGCACATCCCTGGCTCAGTCAGTGCTACCAGCTGTGGTACCAGGCCCAAATGAGCATTGGGCTGGACAGATCTGTGGTCTCTTTTAGCTAGGCTGTGGTTAATGTACAAAGGTAATACACTGCCATCAGTGAAAGTTGCCAGTGACACTTTCAGTCTGATTGACCACTTTTAGCCTGAAATGCTCAAAAGTGCAGGGTCGCAGGTATCTCCTTCAAGCAACTAAGGTAAACATCTTTTAAGGGCACCATGTTCTCTTTTTATAGTACGTGCTATTTATGAACAAAACCTAAAATCCCAGTTGCACTTTCACCCTGTTATTGCATCTGTTTTCTGTCCTAACTTTTCTGCATCACTGTTAGAAGCTATTGACACCTATTTTGAACACCAGAAAGAGCTATATTTCAGCAGTACATCAGTAGTAACTCAAGTACAGCAAAACCTTGGTTAAATACAGAAATAATTGTTTTAAGCGCTCTAACTGATATTATTTAGTAGTGGAAGCACTGCTGTAAATCAATAATCATACTTAAGCTTTTAGTTTTTTTTTAAATTATGTGGACAGTAAATCAATGCACGAGGTAGGAGTACTTATACTGAGGATCCCTTTACTCGTTCAGTCTTCAGGGGCTAAACTCTTTGATACTGGATTCTTGTTTTCTCTCTCTGACCCAGTGTCTGCCATTTCAAAAGAGTGTAACTTAGTTGCACCCTGGAATTTGGAATAGTACCCAGGCAAAGAGACCCTCCGTTCTTTTCGTGCTTTCATACAAGGCACTCAGAAAAAAAATTATTTGCTTTGCCCTACCAAAGAGAAGCACTTTGATTTGGTGGGTTTCTTTTTCCCAGCTTTTGGAATGAGATGGGAATCCAGGCAGGAAGCAGGAATCAGAGGTGAAGGCTACACATGCCACAGCAAACTACTGCCAAACAATGATCGAAGTGAAACAAAGCCCATCATATAGTATTTCACACAGCCCTGAATCACATTCAATATTATTATTTTGGAGTCCCTCACTATTTTTTTTTTAAAGGATTTAGTTTCTCTTTGGGTATCTTCAGAACTTTAATATCTGGAAGGCATCTAAATCTGAACTGAAATTAGGCATCTCCAGGGACAGCTGCAGAATCACTTATCTGGGCAGTAAAAGCAAAATAAGCAGAATTAACAGCAGCGTTTGCAAAAAAAAAAAAAAAAAAAAAAAAAAAACAAAACCTCTTGTTGCTTTTTAGCAGGTAAACAAAATCAAAGCATCTCATAAACGCAACACCTCGACTTGCTAAAGAAGTCCTGACAATTTCAGCCCGAGACATGCCAGCGTGAGGACGCGTGCTCCTCTACCACCGAAGGTGCCGCTATCTGAACGCCTTCGTGTGCGCGGGAGGAGCAAATTCGCAGCCGGTAAGTTCTCTTAAAGACACCCCACGAGTTGTTTCCCCTCCAGCTGGTCCGCACGTTATCCCTTTCCCGGCCCCGAATTCCCGATGTTTATGTTCTGCTGGAAAGTTTTTCTGGAGCCGCTCGGCAGCCAGAGGG
>VXAA01003831.1:309317-328790 GCA_013399115.1 Anseranas semipalmata | reverse complement strand
GCCCCGTCGCTTTCCGCCGCCGCCCGCAGGCGCGGGGGTATCGCCGCTCGCCCCCGGGGAGAAGTCTCCCGCTCGGCCGCCTCCTCGGTCCCACCTCCGCCGGGCTTCTGCCGAGGGAGGCGGCGGGGGCGCGGGCGCGGGCACGCGTTCCCCCCGGGGACGCCTGCGAGGGAAGTTCGTCCGCTGTGTCGCTTCGTGTCACAGCCGAGCCCACGGTGGCTTTTCCTGCGGCAGGAATGGAGAAGGAGGAAGAGGGGGAGCGAAACCGCCGAAGAGTTGGGCAGAAAAACTTTTTTGGAGGGCGAGGAGGAGACGTTTAAGAGATCTGTTTTGGGTTTGCTTTTTGCGTTTCTCAGTCTATTACTGCCATGAAAGCTCTCTGCCAGTAGCTCCATTTGAAATATACTTTGTCCTTCCCAGTACTTTTCAAAAAAAAAATCTGCTTAAGCTTTAGCATTGACGCGTTTTATCGCGGGGAGCCTCTTGTGGGCAGCTGCTGCTTGTTTCTAGAAAGCTGGACCCATGTGGGTGATCAGCAGTGGGCTGTATTTCAGCAGAATTACCAAAGACTGGCTTCACCAAGATGATCTCCCTTATGCTAGGGTGTCCGGATCTCGTCACCTTCCTTGCAGTCGGGGTTGCCCCTGCACCCCGGAGCAGGGCCGCCTCGGGTGCTGCCGCCCGCGTAGCGCCACGGCGGGAGCTCCAGCCGTTTCCTGGAGGGTGCTACAACTCTCTTGATGTTAAGAAGAAGAGTAGAAAGCCTGTGTCTTTTTTTTTTTTATTTCATTTTTATTGTCCTTGTGCTTTTGTTGGCCACAACATGTCTGCAGTCCGTGGTCTGTGGATATTATATCTCTGTGGTGCCACTGTCGTACCTCTACCAGACGGGTGCCAAGTAAGCTTTGAATTTTTATAGTAAGGAGGAGTTTAAAACCTAGCTCTGTGTCTGTTTATTAACCTGGCATTGCCTACTACTGAATTCTTATGAGGCAGTTGTAGCGTAACCAATTACAGATAAATTGTTCAATATAACTGTGTATGCGTAGATATGTAGGAGAATCCAGAAAGAAAAGATCATCCAGGAGGTGAAAAATGCTTTAGCACAACAAGATGACAAAATTACAGTTCAACATTGGCACCCATCTTGCCTACCTAAATACTGAGTGCCAACGCAAGGCGTCTGTCTTAGCACTACAGTGCCCTGGCAGTCCTTCACGCCAGTACAGGGGAACAGTTTGGAAGGTTAGGGCTAGACAATGAGGGGGTGCTTGGCTGGAACCTCTACACTAGCTCAGTACTCCAGCAAAATGCACAATTATACAAGGTGAACTGGAATGCATGTTGTGTTTAAACTTCCGTAGTTCATGTTATATTTAGTATGTGAATGTATGTTTATTTTTGTTTTGGCTTATTGACATTTTTTTGGGCACTGTTAGCTCCATAGAAGTCCTCTATATTTTATGTTCAGTCCAGTCTGGAAGTTATTTGTTATTCTGATACGGGTTAGGCAGCTGCCTGTAACAAGGTAAGCTTTAATAAAACACTGAAACTCTTTGGTTTGTTTTTACAAGATTAGACTTCACCGATTGATGAATAGCAGTAGTGGTGATGGATCAAGAGCTACGTATGTGTAGATATTAACGCTACATCAGTTCAATCGCTGATCTTTTGAATTACTTGAAACGTATCATTTTTACTCATCACTCTGTTGATCTTGTGTTACTTCTTGCTCTATTATTCAGAAATACCTTGCATGTTTTCCAGGTATAATTAAATTTGTGTGCTAATGTGCCTAGAGTGTATGCTGCTGTGTTATCACTCGGCGAATCACAGAAACACACACCTCACACGTTCTACCAAGTTAAGTCTGAAGTGCAAATCAGCTATTCTAGGTAGGACTCCTCTCTTGGCAGTACATTCACACCCATCCTTATCCTGGAAAGATCAGCTCTTTAGTCTAATCTAAATCTTTCATATTCTTATCCGCAAGTCTTGTAAAATGGGTGTGCAGAAGTTGTCAGACTTGATTTTTTTTTTTTCATGTAAATGCTCACAGCAAATAATTCAACATTTCCAGTTTTCCAATCTGATGATTATGAAAGAAGTTGTTTGGAAATTGCATTCAACTCAAGGAGGGAAATAAGCTACACAAGGAAGAATACCTGGGAGAAGCATCGTACGCTTGCCTTGTTTTTTATGCTCTTTCTAGCCATCTGCTTTGACTGTTTTCTCCATTGTCACAGGCTTGGCTCGTGTCTGACCAGTGTGGCTGCTGTTGTATTCTTGGAGCAGAGAGTTGTTTATTTACTCCTTACGTTCTGATGCTACAAATTATATTTGCATGTTTTCTGTTTGAGTCGGTTAATTCCAAGGAATTTAAAAAACAAAACCAAACAAAACTATGTGCTTAAAGTATACAAAGGAAGACAGACTGTGAACTTCTAGTGTATTTTAAAGGACTAGTCTGCTAGATAGAGGCCTTGTCTCTAAAGCATTTGAGTGTGTGCTCTGAGACCTTCTTATAGCAGCATATCTGAAGTAGTATTTTTCAGACCCAAGGAACATAAGCAGTAGCATCAGCCAGAAGAACTTTCACATGCAAAAGAATCGGAGGTTGGAGTCTCAAGGGTGTCAAAGTGTGTGTGTGTGTGTATATCTGTCTGTCTGTCTATCTGTCTTCTAGGCAGTGCTGACAGCAGCTATGGAGTAAACCAAAACTCCCTGCTGGGAGTCAGCGGCGTGCAGCACTGAGCTGGTACGTGGCCTTTTATCTCTGGCAGTGTAAATGTGTCTTGAAGTTCTGAGGGTCTCGGTCCTGCTCTACCTTCAACAGTGCTCGGTGTTTACACTTAACAATTCTGTGGGAGTGTCTTGGGTTTTCAGGTGTATTTTCTGATGCCTTAATATTTCAAAAGGAAAAATTTGTTTGTATGTGAGTTTTCAGTTTCTTTAATTTGACATTTGTTCTTCTGACAAGATTGGTGATGCCCCCAGAAGCAAGGTTTCTTAACTATTAGTGGTCAGGGTCCACTGTATTGCTGGCTTGGTATCAAAGTAGCAGGCCAGTAAGTTAATCACAAGTATTTAATAAAATTCACTTCATGATGCTGTGACTGCATTTTAAGAAAGAGGCTGGCTTTCGAATTTACCACGCGGAGGGTCATGAAGCATGATAATGAGGAAACATAAAGGTTAACTGGGAAAGCAAACTCCCTTTCTTTTCCCTCGTCTCATCTTAAGCTAACTCTCTGAATGGGAGAACTGATTTGACTTCTTATCTTCCGTGAATATTCAGCTATCAAAGAAGTAGAGTTTAACTGTAGTGGTCTGCAATGGTGTTAGGTTCCTCCCTCACTTAGTCTTTGAGCCTCTTGACTTTGACTTTTTTCCTCTGTGTAGACACACAATTCCTTCTGCACGCTTTTCTCCCAGGGAGCAGGTGACCAGTGAAGTTCCTGGGGAAACATGGGATGGTGTGTGACTCAGTCCTTTGGAGTGTAGGATTAACCCGGATAGAGTGGTCTTCCTGGTGCCCCAGAGGCAAAAGTTACCTGGTGTGAACAACATACGGATGGGCTGCAGGTAAGAAGGACGCATGGTCCTCCTTCATGATGAAACAAAGAGAATAGGTCTAAAGGATGTCTTTGCTTCACAGCTGAAGATTGGCAGTAGGCATTCTGTTCAATATTCTGCTGTTTCTTGCTTTTGGAAGTAGAGGGCTATAGCAGGAGAAAAGAAACTACAGATGACATGGTTACTTAGGTTATTCAAAGCCCAAGAGGACCCTGAGGCAGGTGGGAAAGCCTTTCCAAGCCAGGTGAAAGGGTGACAGAGTAGTAGCTGAGGGTGGATCGTGATCAATGTATGATGAGGTGCATTTAAGGAGGTTGTTTGTTGGAGGGGTTTAGAGGATATCACCTCAAAAAGAGTCTTGGGCATCAGGGGTCATTTACTGAGGAATGCTGCTGTGTGTAGCTGCACTCAGGAGGCTGGTACTTAACAAGGTAGGAGATGAAAATCACAGAGGATAAAATGTCTTAGGTTTGTTGGCTGTGAATCATACTCTAGGTGGTAACTGGACCCCAAGCTGTCTGATTTCTTGCTTTTTGCCGTTGGGAAGATTATCCTGCAGAATATGATATTGGCCTCTGCATATTAATTGGTCATAATTGTTGCATGTAAAACCGTGACAGCCGAGGACCAGTGCCTTCATGCATAAATAGTGTGGCTTCCCTATGTGTGGTTATAGTCCCCACATCTTGAAAAGGAAACTGTAAGAATGGAGGTTCAAAGAGACAGTATAGGTAGCTGTCAAGAAAAATCTCCTGTGTATTGGGGGAAAACCACTGAAGAGTGTTCACTGTCACTGAGCTCTGCATCTAAAGCCTATGAAGCAGGAATAAAGGTTTAGCTTTCAAACATCCGTGGAAGCGTAGTTTTGTTGTTGTGAAACATTGCACTAGGGGATTTTTCTGAAACGAATCTTGTCTTAGAAGAGCAGAATAACTTGGGAGGTGATTAAAAGTATGAAGAAATAACGAATTGTGCAGAGAAAATCCCAAAGGAACTTGTATTTTTCCGTGTCCCACAGCTTAAGAATATAAGGATGCAAAAGTAAAGTCAAAGGTAACAAATTCACTGCTGCTGAAAGAAAGTGCTTTTTTACATGAATGTAGTAAAAATTTGGAAATATCTTGTCACAGGGAACTGTGGGAAGAAAACAAAAACATCAGCAAGGCACGGAAGACAAAATTAACAAATTTTGTTTGTACAGCTATGGCTAACTCACTTTATTGAAGGAGGAATTTTGTTTCTAATGTGTATTTTTAGTAGTGACTCTCGAGGAGGCAAGCTATGGGGAGGGTAAGCCACTTGCTTGTTGTATTTGATACAGGCCAAGATGAGCGTCACGTATGGACCTCTGTGGTAACTTCTCTATTCAGACTCCCACGTTAAATCCATGCTTTGCATGTGGTATTTACTAATAGCATGCAAAGTGACTCCGCTGGCCTAGCCCAAGTGGGAAGCTGCTTGGTGGTTCAATGAGACTCTCCAAATTGTATTGGTGACCTGAGATCTGTGGCTGGCTAAAGCTGTCCAGCGTTATTGCTAGTGTTCATCCAGCCATAGCTGAGGTTTACAGCTTTGGAGTCCTCAGTAGCACCTCAACTTCTGTGACAAAAGATGTTGTCTTTGCTTTCTAATGTTGGCCCAGTGTGAGGCCTGAGTTTTAGAGTCATACTGTAAAAGAGTGGACAGGGATTAATATTAACTGTTTTCAAGTGCATCTGAGTGGAAGGGAGAACAAGAATGTATGTTTGTCTAGTCTTCGGTGCATGATGTGTGTTCTCGTCTTTCTGTGAAAATTCTGCTTCTCGGCTTTGGCTGATATGAATGAGTTTGTGCAAGTCCTTGAATTGACTGAATATGTCTATTTTCAAACCGTGTTTTAAAGCCCCAGATCCTAGGTTGAAGCAGCATGGTAATCTTTGTAATGAAGAGCTTGTGCCTTTGTCATTGTATCCTTTCTTCCCTGCTTACTGAAGGAAGAGGTGCATTTTCCAGATATTTCTGTCAAAATTGACTTGATAGCTGAAAGGTTAGTTTAAGTGATGACTGCCTGCTTTATGACAATACTGGCAAAATCTATGAGAGAGGGAGGCATAAAAGAGGGAAATGGCTAGTCAGACAATGGAAATGAAATGGCAAATTTGCTTCAAAGTTGCTGACAAAAATTGCAAATGTATGGAAATTCATCCTTCTGGTGGATCAGAAGCAAGGTGTAAAAAATTGTAGAAAATTTCAGAAGGATGACTACGACCTGAATTATTTGCTTCAGTAAATTGGTCTGCTAGTAGGGTGTGTGCAAAGGCTTAAATAGGTGTTCTGTGCAGGAAAGCAAGTCATTAATGCCCTGTTGCACTCTTCATTTTGAGCTTAGTAGCTGTCGAATGCATACCTGAGCTGTCTATGAACACTCTTTCAACAATTTGGGTTTGGAGGGGAGGACATAGGGACAGAGCAGCATGGGACACCTTTTTTCCTCACATCATTCTCTCTCTAGCTGGGTAAATAGTGGTGTGTAGAACAGCAAAAAGCTTAATTAGTTGTAACATACGGATGAATGTGTACAAAGTTGTACGCATGAGTTGATCAAACTCTTGCTGATCCAGTCCTGGTTATTTCTGAGGTACCAGGCACCAGAATGAAAAAACCAAATAGTTACTTAAAATTAATATTGTATGTTTAGGTGCCTGAACTTAGGCAGTCTGGGTTGTGGTGTCTTTTTGTAGTGACTATGTAGACTTTTACTCTTTCTTTCAGAAGGAAAGTGACAGCGGGTGCTTAAAATATGAGTGCAGGATAGGCAACTAGCTGTTAGTTGTATAGCTTTCCAATTACTTTGAGTGCTCATGTATGTTGAGTACCCTTCTTGTTTCATCTTGCACTTACACATTGTGGAGCACAAATCTCAAAGGTAGGGAGTCGCACAGCCAGCTCCACAATGCTTTGGCTGAGCTGCTCCTGATACTTAGGTTAATTTGAGAATTTTTACTTCATGCTGCAATCACATCTTATATCACAGGTTAGTTGTTTGGTGCACAACAATTATTTGGCACAATTTTGCATTGAAGCCAGTGGCCATGTGAGCTTCCAAGTGATTTTTCCTGTGGCAGTGTTTCACTGGCTGAACTGAAGGTGAATTCCTTGTCCAAGTCACATTGTAGTATTGCAAAACATCTAAACAAGTAACCTTTGTTTGGATCTCCACAAAGAAAGACTGTGGTGGATACATTTGGAGACATTAGAAATTATGTAATAAAAAGAATGATTTTCTCTCCCAAGCCTGACTGATTAGCTTTCTTCCAAGTGAACATTGGGTAGGACACCCTGGGATTTGATCAAAAGGTGTCAAAGATGTGATAAATTAGTTTTCCTGCTCTGTTCCCATTATGTTAACTATAACTTCATATGCAGTGCCCAAAGATGTGCAGGCCTAGGAAATGATGTGATTAATCTTAGCTTATGTAAGTGGTGCTGCTGAGAGCAGAGGTGGTCAAAGGAAATATTTGGTGTTGGTTTTTTTTTTTTTTTTCTTCCCTTCTTCTTGTCTAAATTTGAACAAACTGTCAACATAAGTGAATTGCCAGCTTTCAGCACAGGAGATCCAGGACAACATCCTTTAGGACAACCTACTCAATAAGCATATATGATTTTTCTAATGCTACTAAACTATCTTGGTGGGGAAAAAACAAATCCAGAAGAGAACTTCTTAATGTTGTTTTTAAAGGGAGATAGATCATCAGTTGTGAATGGATCTTCTGATGTATCTGTCACATCTCTTAGGAGGCAGACCAGAGTTCAAGCTGGTTTTGCATGGGCCATCGAGGAGCCATTCGTGGAAGAACTCTTCTGACATTCTGGAGACCTGTCTTAGCTCCAGTTTGTTACTGTTTCACATATAAAACAAAAAGAGAAAAATGTGTAATTGAGCTTTCCAGCAAGTACATTAGAGCAAAAATACATCTCAGTCTAGTTTGTAGCGTGGTGGAAACTTCATGTACCAGACTCCAGGAGGAGAAGCATTTAAAACTTTCAATACTCAAACAGGTAAGTCAGAAATTGTCCTACTGTGACTTAAAGCTTCTGTGCTTTCAGGTTGTTTCTGTTTGTTATCAGTGACCCCACCCCTCTCCACACTTTCAGCTCTTTCAAATTCTTTTTTGTTTTTGCTTTTTTTTTTTCTGTCATGAAAATAACTTGTCATGTCCTCAGCTACAGAGAATGTAACCATTTTCCTTTTTTTTTTTTTTTTTTTGGTCTCCAGGTTAATGAAATGAAGATTGGAATAATTTTGTTCAGTTTAACTTAAGTATTAATACTTAAGTTACTTAACAATTAAGTATCTAATGTGGCTACTTCTCCCTGTTCCCTCAGCCTTTCCTGTCCCCAGTTGATCCAATGGCATTTTTCCCTTTAATTCATTCTATGGTTTAATATTCCTAACCACTGTTCTTGTACAAACAAATTTTGTTCTTACATTTTGTTCTTACAAAATACAGAGAAAAGGTGTTTTCCAGCCTTCCAACTGCTCTTGTATACTTTGTTTAAAAATAATGGTTTTCAGTACTGCTGAAATAGCAGGGCATATTTGTTCTACCATTTGCAGCTGATGACTACTTAAGAACTTTCAGTCATATAATATATTCAACTGTACACATTTAAGTATCTGAGATTTTATTCTTCTCTTAATTATATTGTTATCTACAAAGTGAAGAATGGCTTAGTTGGACTTTCAGGTAAATGTTGTTCCTGTAAGAATATATAAACTAGACATCTCAAAGAAACAGTTTATGAAGTGGTAAATGGAAGGTAAATGGAATGTAGTACACTTCATGAAGAATGTGAAGCAAAAGCTAGGTACATTGGAACAGCCTTTAGAAGAAAATAAATGTCTAAAATTTGGTCATTGGCTGTGTAATGATTTCTTTACATGGAGTCAACCAACTTTGATACCTGCTTACACTCGTTTTCCCAATCCACTAAACTACAGCGGTATGAAAACATAGGTGCGTGGTGTTGTGCCCTGGCTGAAACGACCTTCAGTCGAGCTCTTGCTCCCTTCCTCCTGTGTCCAAACGGGTTTGGGCTGACCGACTTCCCCATCTGGCTGCGCGAGTTACGACACTGGTGGGTGCAGTTCAGTGCTTGATGCTGTGGAACTTCTCAAAGTTCACTTTCTGTTCTTTGTAGTGAGGTCTGTCATCTGGACATACAAATCTGGTGTTCCTCTCTTATTAGCTGTCGAAGTTGCAAAGAAATAAGGCTCAGGGTTATATTACGGTGGTTTTGTTTATTATTTATGTTTCCATTCTTCTGCCATTTGCTGTCAAAAACAGCAAAGATTTTGGTTTATTCAGAAAATGGAGAAATGACAATATCTGTAGTGATTTAGAGTTTTTTAAAAAAATAAGTCCTATGTAGTTGAGTCATCATCTTCTAAGCTTTGTAAGAGCGATCATCAAATCTCTTGGGTCATTGCAAGTGGGACACATTTAAAAAATTGCTGGTATAATGAGACTGATTTTTTTTTTTTTTTTTTCCTGGAAAGCTGGTACAGACTGTTGCTTATTTAAAAACAAATCTTTAGTTTCATGAGACCAAAAATGCCTCAAACTGCTCACCCCTCCCTGGCCCCTGCCCATATGATTGCTTCTTATTTTTAGGAGGAGGAAGAAACACTCTATCAGACTCTCTTTAGGACGTGACCTTTCCCTCCCACAGCAGATAGCTGTATGTATCACGTTCCTATTGTTTCCCTTATCTTCTTTCCTCTCTTAGCACTGTGTGCCCTTTTCACACTGTCCTGCTCAGCTTCTTGTTTTTCGTTAAACCTTGGAAGCCCAGTGGCAGCGGACTAGTCGCTGCCTCTCCTCTTTCTAGCGGCAGAGCACGTTGTGACCCAGAGATGCTGCCTCGTCTCTTTCATAACAGTGAAAGAAAAGGATGTAGTGCATGCAAATCTGTAGTCAGTTCCCTTTCAGTAAGTGGTTTCCCCTCGTGGCACGAGCGTTTGACGGGTAGACGCTGTGCAGTGCAAGCAGATTGCTCCTTGTAGCGTGTTCTCTCTGCAAGTTCAGAATTGAGTTGTTTACAGCTTTTAGTGGTACTCCCTTTGTGCCAGGTTGGGGAACATTAATAAGACTAGATCAGTTTTTACCATGCCTGTTTGGTGGTTTTTGTTTCTTTAATCCTTAAATTAATGTCTCTACGCAGCGAACGTTAAATATGCTCTTAAGAGTGCAGGCAGAGAAGCAAGAAGTGGAACTGGAAGGGAGAAGAAGTGCTGGAAATGTAAAGCCATGTCTTCATCTTAGTCAGCACATGTTCTGAAAACACAAGCCCTGTGTTCTATGATAAAATTATCGGAATGTGGTGAGCATCTGATGTTAAAGCCAGGAGGCAGCTGTGCATCTGGCACAGTCTCCCATTCTTGGTACTCGCTGAGGGCAGCCCACCGGGTCACTGGAGCTTCCTCCTCCTGACAGGCAGCAACTATCCAGAGGCATCCAGTGAGGAAGACTTCAACGGAATCAAAGCTGGTGGTGGTTGGTAATGAGCAGAAGCAGCTGCAATTTTCTTGAGGATAAATTATGCATGAATGAATTGCATATGTTCCTAGTTGAGAATCTGCCTGAACTGATATTGGAAAAAAAAATATTTAAAAATGTCCGTTGAGTGGGCCTAGGTTTATGTTGCTTGTTACTAATGCGAGTTGGTCTTAAAAAATAAAATAGTAGATTTTCATTCACTTTGCAAGATCCATATCCTTCATTCTACTTCTACCCATTTAGCAAGGCTTTACTATTTTTCAGATTGCTAGTGAAGGCTGGTTTAAAAGTCAATCAAAGTGTTAGAAACCAGGAGCTAGCATATAGTTATCTACCACAGCATGGTTTAATTTCACCAGAAGATAGATCAACCTTAAATAGGAGGCACTTACCAAGTATCTTCTGGGGCAGACCGTCTTTGGGTGCCTGCTCTTGGTCTGATAAACGTAGCTTCCTAATGCAGTTCAGACAACTGTGTTATTCATTATGTGTGCAGGAATCCTTTCTCCGTTTTAAAACACATGACACAGAAGGTCACTTCTGACAACAAGAACTGCCAGCTCTCAAAATTTTTTTTTGTGAAACCTGGTCTCTATTTTTTCAGAATCTGAATGTTGCATTTTGTACATTTTTTTTTTTTTTCCTCCCCAGTGGTGAACAGTGGTGACTACCAGCATTCAGCTGCTGTTTTGCACTAACTTTTAATTTTAAAAGCTAGGTCACTTGGAAAAATTTTAGCCCTCTTCTTCCTGTCACCTACTCCCAGTCAACATGGAAAGGTACTGGTAAGATAAAAGATTTATGGAAGTAGTACTTAAGGTACTGTCCAGGTATGACTTAGTAATTAATTTTATCTCCAAAAAGAACCATGGCCAATATATTCAGGGTACAACTGGCCCTTTCTGTATGCCCCAGGGTACCAGTGTCTGTACTGAACAAAGCCATGTTGTTGTGGGAGAACAGGATGACCTCCGAGTGTGGGGAAGGGTGGGAAGGTGTGACCAGGTTGTCCTAAATGTCCTCCAGGCTGATTACTGAAGGCTAAAAAACTATTACTTCTGGTACCCTGGTGCCATAGTAGAAGCCCCCTGGAGACCTTTGAAAAAGTCTGAAGACTGAACTTTTTGCAGTGTCTTTGTGGTTGGATACAAAACTTAAACCACAGAGGACCTGCTTTCAAAAACTATGCACTATTTTTCTTTTCTGAAGTGTTGCTGTCCTTAATTAAGATGTGTTTATTAAGTTTATGGTATTTCCTCATTAAAAGTATGGTATGATATTGTAGAGACTTGGTGTACGTATAGTCACTCTTCTTCAGAAAATCTTTACGGGGAATTTTGATTATTTAAAAAAAAAAAAGTTGTATGAAGATAACTAAGGCAAAAACAAGTATCCAGTGAGGAAGCTGAAAAACCTAAGTAAACTTAAAACAGTAATAAAAATGAAGAAAAACAGGAAGCATTTCTCATCTGTGAGGGAATAGGCAGAAGCTGACTTGCTAACTGTCTTCACGGAGAGCAGGAATGACTAATAGTGTCAGGGTTTCAGAGGGCTTGTTGATGTACTTTTAGGAGGGCAATCTCAATTAACCCCACCCATCTCTGATTTTTTTTTTTTTTTTTCTTTTAAATACCACACCTGTATCAATGTTTGCTTGGGTGAATTGGAAGCCAAGTTAACTTGCTGGTTACGTATTGAGCAATATAAAATACCCAACGTGCGTGGAGTGTCCTCCTGGGCTGGTTGAGCTGTACTAAAACAAACCCGGCCATGCATTCCTATCTGAGTTAAGGACCAACTTCTCACTTTGAAGAGCAAACTTTGGGAGGGGTTGCAGGCTTTGAAGGTCTCCTTTCTGGAGGTAAGGACCTGGTAACAAGCTCTGCTTAGCAATAGCAGGCAGAGGTGGGATCGTCTGCAGTGCCTGTTCCTCTTTGGAAAGGAATTGTAAATTTAAGGAAAAAGTATCAGTTTTCAGGTACTGGAAAAGAAAACAAGCCACTTTTAGAATTTGTCCTGTGGAAAATGAATTGCTTTTCTGTAGGAGTGACTCTTCTTTGAGGTGACGAACTGTTGTTCTAGAGGGCGTTATGGCGAAAAGGCTTCTTGCACAACCCAGAACTGGGAGTCTTATGCGGCTGTGGTGGTTTCAAAGCCCACTTCTGTAAACGGGCCTCTTTGTTACCTTCGCTGAGCAAGAGTTGACCATTAAGCTCTGCTGCTGCAGTTAAGGAGTCAGTGCTATTGCTTACCGCAGAACTCTTCCAAAGTAAATCCGAAGGTTTTTCTTCCTCCTCGTGGTTTTCTTCCAGTCATATCTTTGCTTAAGAAGGTCATCTGACAAACGACCAATTCTTCTAAGTAGCCCTTTGAAGTTGTCTTTTAAACATAAAGCTTCAGAAGAATTTTGCATCGATGCTTACATTTTACTTTCTCAAATTCAAATTTCTAAATTCAACCTTGCACTCCTGCTCACGTTTTAGTACAACTGTACAGAAGCTTCCTAATTTTAATTCACGTGCTCTGCCACATTTTCAGTAGGGGTGTTGTTGTTGCTGAAGTTCTGGTACAGTGTTTCCTCTTAGAATGATAATGTCGCAAAAATCTGTCATCGCCTCACTTCTTTTGCCAGTCTTCAGTGTTTAGATAAAACATCTTCCTCTGAAACATCACAGTTGTGTAGGGAAATAGATAAATACCAGTGTCGTTTTGTCAGTTTGTGTTGCAAGATATGCTTGCTGGACTGGCAGGGCTAAGGTCAATTCTATTTTTCATTTACAAGACACTGCACTTCCAAACAGCTGAAAATATGTGAAATGCTTGAAGCTTCTGGGGTTATTTTCTACTCTTAAAAAATACACATGGATCAAGAGAACTAAATAAAATGGGAGGTTTGGGGCGGGGGGGGAGGTAAGTCTCATCTAGCTAAATGAAAAAGTTACTCAGGATGGTAGAGGTGTCAATGGGATCTTTAGCTGCAAATAGTTTTTTACTTTCTCCCCGCCAGGGCTACCCAAAGTTTTCATTGGCAAAAAGCATGCTAGATACTGTGGTTAGGAACATTTTTCTATAAAATGTTCTGTGTTATAATAATACATGATTTAAATTTAAAACTTTGGACAGAAAGCATGCTGGTGGAATAAAACTGGTCCTTCTATGGGAACTTTGATTTTGAAATTAAAATTCTTGTGAATTCAGAAGCTTGGGCTTAGTTTTATTAATAGAAGGGTAAGTTTTGATTTCCTCTTGTCAGCAAGAAAAATAATTTTGTATTTACGCAACAGAACAGATTCCAGCTCCTCTTTTGCCCCAGAAAAGCTGAAAATAGTTCACGGGCTAAGTCTTGTAGAGAACAGGGATCTTCTTTGATAATATTTATTCTCCTTTATATAGGAGATATGCAGCTTCTTTGTCTGGGGAAGGCATTTCCGGTTAGATATCATGAACATGCACTTAGTCCAAAGACACTCAATTTACAAGTCTCTCTACTAAAAGATTATTGCAGTAAAAATATGCAGACTAAACAAATATGTAAGGTTGCAAATGAAGATAGACTAATTGCTAAGCTAGATTTTGTTTGGGCAACAATATATATTTTGTTGCAAGGTCCATTGAGTTGGTAGCAGATGGCAAGCTGAGCTCTTGATATTTTGTGGTGTCCCGTAGCCCAAGAGCTGCTCTGAAAAGCATACAAAGTGTAGAGATGAAAGTAGTAAAGAACTGAAGTAACCACATAGTGGTAGTGACACTGTTCTCCAGTCTTAGTTGTAGAATAATACAGAAAGGTTGGAGTAAAAAGCTACAAGCATGGTTAATTGTTTAGAGGCAGAGAACCCAAGTATGAAAAAGTGTTGACTTCTGTGGCCTAATCAGAAGAGGGTTAAGTCATAGAGGAGTACCTTTTAGAGAAGAAAGTAGGGTTTTTCTGTAGTGGTTTCTTTTCTTTTTTTTTTTTTTTTCTTGGAAGAGGATGCTTCACGAAGGTGAAAGTCTTACCAAAATGCAGTCTGAACGCTGTAATGCAGCAAATTAAATTGTGGGATATTAACTTCTCTTTCTTTGGCTGTTTCATGTAATACAGATTCTACAGTCACAAGATGAAGGCTGAGTGAAATTCTATCGTTGTTATGCAGGAGCTGAGACTCAAATGAGGATTACGCTTGCTGATCTCTGGCTTTATTCTGAATCTTTTTTTTTTTNCTGAATCTTTTTTTTTTTTTTTTTTCTTTTTCTCTCCTCTCTCCTTCATTGACTTGATCTTCTCCCACCTATAAACTGTGCAACCGGTCTGTCTTTGGGAACTGGTACATGGAAGTCTTCATTGCCAGTTACGGAATGAAAATTTTCAAGGCTGGATTAAAAAAGTTTCTGTCTGAAAGTGAATATTCTGACTAATTCTGATGGGATTTGAAAAGATGACTGAGTGATGTTTATTTTATTGAGGGGTGGGTGAGAGGATTTCATCTGCAGTAATCATTTTTTTTTTGTGACTTGGCATACTCTGAAGGATAACAGTGGATCGATCTGCACCAGTGTAAGCTGCTAGGCACCTGCTTTTAGTTTAGCTGCCTTTAGAATGAGAAGCTCTTACTTAAAATCATGTCTCTTCATAAACTGTTAGACTGTTAACTGAGCAAAAACAAAACAAAAAAGAACAAAACAACCAAACCACAAAGAAACTTTTGCCCATTTTCAGTTGTGGGTTCTTTAAAGGTGTGCTGGGAGTTAAGCCTATGTCTTTTGAGTCATTTCTTTAGCACATCAGAAAAATGCTGTGACTAAACATTTATTTTGGAGTTTCTACTAGTGTGTGTCTAATAAGATAACCTTCTCAGAGGGTACGAAATAAAACTAAGCCTGTAGCAAAAGTTTCCATTACTTCTTGCTGGAGAAAAGCATATCACAACAAGCCATCATCTTCAGATAAAACTCAGTTGATCTTGTAGATCATTAACCAAGTCTTAGGGCACTTGGCATGTGACTCAGAGTGGCTATGCTGACATGATTCTTGCTTAACTTTTGAGTGTGCTATTTGTCCTAACAATAAAAGGCCCATTTAAGTGAACTTCTTTGGAAGAATTCTTTTATGTGAATTGTGCCAAAATATCACTTTTGAAATGCTAATTGAGTTGATGTTTTAATAGCCATTAAGCAATCGGTTGAAACTGCTTGAGCAATTGGCATAGTTCAAGCTTGACAGGGAATGCTGTTCTTGGACAGGGTGGAGGCATTGAAGGTGGTTATTCCCCCAGTCGGTCAGGGCTGTCTTGGGAAGGGCTGTGCTCTAATACTCTGTGTGTGTATACAGCAAAAAAGAAAAAGAGGAGACAAAGCCAATATACGATGATGAGCGTTTTTTCCTGATGGAAAACCATAACAGGAGAAGTAAAGTAAGGACAATTGCTGCTGTTCATTTTAGCTTGCTCTTAAGGTGACTGTCCTTTTTGAAAGCCTGTAAACTAGGAATAAACTTGAATCTCTGAAGAAATACAAGAAGAATTAGCAAAATTATTAATCCTCTTAAGGGAGGCTCCGATTTTAGAAGGGAGGTGATGTGGTTAGAATTTTAGGGCAAAATCTTTTACCTGTTTCATAGCCCTTCTGAAACACGTCCTGCAAAACTTATTTATGGGTGTATCTATTAGTTCAGTTTTATTTAAAGGAGAGGAGAAAGAAGTAGGCAAAAGAAATCAGAATATAGTCATTTTTCATTAAATGTATTTATATTCTTAGGTATACTGTGTACTGAAACTTCAGCTTCCAGTAAGTAAAAGCCCCCTTTTTCAGATGCTTTCCAGTATAGCTGTCTTCCAGTGATTTTTTTCTTGTGTGTAAAGATTCTGAATTGATGCCTTTCCCAGCTATACTGGTGGTGATTACAACTGAAAAAAAAATTGAATTCATATGCTGGCTTTGTAGTGGAACAAGCAAAAAGAGCAAAATTCCAGTGAGGTTGCAGGGTGTTGTTTTTTTTCTTAATTTTTTTATAATGTTGTTTTAAAAACCTGTTCTCTTGAAATTTTAGTCCTGCTTTCCATATCTGTTTCCATAGTAGGGGGGTAGAAATAACGTGATTTGTGTTCTTAATATCCTTACCTAAATCAGGGGAAGTAAATGACTTGTTTTTCTTAATGCAGACTGGTAGTTTCTGGTGTAGACCAGCCTCCCAGGCGGTAGTCATCTTCTCTTGGCAGAATGTAAATAGCTACTTCAGATACCTGAAAGGGTGTTGGTTTTGTTACTTAAAGGAATGGAAATAAAGGATATATATGTATGTGTGTATATATATATATGGATATATATTGTTTTCTTTGCATGTTACATTGGAGATGGAATCCCCAGCAAATTTGCTAACGCAGCAATGTTTGGTAACCACTCATCATCCCATCCAGTTTTTTTTTCCAAATACTACCTTATTTTTTCCTCTTATTCCATGGAAAATATATTAATATCTGTTAAATATCTAGGCATAACTTTGCAGAAGGCAAATGGTTATCCTTCAAAGATAAAGATTTATGCTCATTTTTTAATTGCATTTAAGAATAGATCCTTTCAAATGGTCCTTCAGTTGTTCATTACTGAATTTTTCCTCTTTTTTTGATTCCTACCAAAATTTAGACTTTCTAATGACAGAGTTTACCTATGTTTGGATATGTTTTGTCCTAGACACTTCTGGATCAATGATGACAGTTTATCAAGCTTCTCAAAGTTCTCTCTTTAATATTTTTATTTACATAGATGAGTGCAGCTTAATCTCTCAGGATAAAAGCCATCCTGTGGTACCATAGCTCATAAATTTGTGATTACAGTGTCAAGGCATTTCCTGTTTTATGAAAACCATTCTCTACCTCCAACTTGATAACTAGTTGGATTTTCCTGAGTAAATTATCAGGCTGTTCAGACAAAATCAGATTAATTAACTTGAATATTTTAATATTTGGAACAATTCTATTCTGTAATCTGCCAGTAGATTGTGTAAGATTTCTCTGTGTAAATTCAGTGGAGACTGGATTATAGTGGTATAATGTAATGCCACATCCAGATCAGGAAAATAACATTTTCTTCCTGTACAATAGTACATTGAACTCTTGAGACCTGCCTCTTATTCAGATGTCATGAAATTAAATGTATTAGAAAGTATCTTCTGCTTCACTGTTGACGGTTGCTGAGGCTTTTCTGTCTGTGACAAATAGTTCAAATATATCATTTGTTCTTTTGAACTGGGGACTTGTCTCCATTTGAATATTGTCCTCTATTTTTATGTGAAGATATTTGTGCCACTTGAAAGAAACATCCTGAGTATATTTGCCTTCCTGAACACCAGCCTTTAGGGGAGTACTGGAGCTCATTCAGCATATTTCTTTTATTTATAAAGCAGTATAAATTCCGAAATGCTGTCAGGCTTGAAAGTTACTAAGATCAGTAAATTTGGATGTAAGGTTGTATTCTGACCTCCAAGATAAGGAGTATGTGTGTTGGTGAGAGGAAGGAACAGGGGTGTGCCATGGTGGTGCTTTTATCTGTTTATGCGTTTTAAGTTAGAGTGAAAAGAAAAATGTTTTACAGTCTGAAGTTGTGGTAATTGTTTCTTTTATTGTAAAGGTCTTTTTAAATAATCACCATCTTCTAAGGCCAGATCTGAGGGGTTTTAAGTAAGTCATAGCTAAAAATTATCCGGTGGATAAGTTCTGGTCTTTCTAGCCTTGGCTTTTTGTGTCAAAGTGAAACATTTGTTAATGGGGGGGTGATATCTGTAGTATGATAATTAAAGCAGCATGAAGGACAGTCCTCGGTTTGATCACGATTTCTTGTCTTGCCTAAGTGAGGAGCGAATGATTGTTCCTGCTTAAGTGGCTTTCTGGCTCACACTGAATGGCTGTGTTGCAGAAAGAGCTTTACAAGCCTGAAGTGCTTCACATTTGTAGAGTGGGGACATTTGCAGGCTATTTGGAATTTCAGACCCCTTCAGAATTTGACATATTTGTTCTTTAAGTCAAAAATACAGAGATTTAAGGGAGAAGATTGACTCTTTTGCCATTTTAAATCTTCTTTTAATATGAAACAGAGACGTGACTTAGCAATTGAGAGTAAGTTACATTTGGAAATGCAGTAGGCTTGTCCCAGTCATACACTACATTGAGGTTGCTTTCCTGACTGTTTGGTTTTGGTGGTTTTTCTTCAGAGAGATGTATTGAAGAATTTTCCTTTGTTCTTTGTTCACTCAACCAATGCAGCTGTTATTTTCTTCTTCCATGTATAGCTTTCTACTTTACAAGATGAAAGGGAAGCCCTTTGGGCATTAAGATCAGGACTTTCCTGTGTTTATATTACGTACTGCTTTGGCCAAGGCATCCATACTTCACCTTAGTAACTTAAATAGAATCTCCTGAAGTAGGGCACAGTTCACACCTCGACTGTTGATTGATTTCTGAGTAATGAGTATAAAGAAAATAAATGTCATCTTGATTTTTAGTGGAGCTAGAGGTCTGTTGCATTCTGAAACTTCCATGTAGACAAGTATGTTCTATAATATAGCATTGTGAATGTATACTAGCAGGTAAAGGCAGAGTGTAAGTACATTTTCTAGTTACTCAACATTCAATGGTTTGATGTTTTTTTATTCTATTTTTTCTCCTCCCAAAGACTTCTATTCCATGGGGGATTTCGTCTTGGAGCAAAACCAAATGTTGGCATTTGAAATGGATCAGGAAATCATGTATTCAGACAGCTTCTGGGTGTGTAAAAGTTGAGCTCTCCAGTGTTCTCAGACTCATTTGTTTCCACTAATTCCTACTTAGGTCCTCCATGTTAATCCTTTGTGATGGAGAGCTTTATTTTTATCCCCAGGTAACCACAGGCATAGTCCAGTTCTTAATAAAGTTCCTGACTTTAAGGGAAATGCAATAAAGCTGTCTAGAAGGAATAAATATCAGTATTGAGAAAGAATTGAAGAACTCTGACTTCATCAATGTCAAAACTTTACAGCCTGAGTCACATGTGGGCAGTGGAATTTTTCTGAAACCTTCAAGGACCTTTATTGCTTGCTTTTTGATAGTCGGCATGTATCTTGATATACGTGCACAAACAGAAATCTTGGTTTCTAGCCAAATTATTTCCCCTGATGTCATTTAAAGGGTCATAACTTTACCGGTCTGTCTGCAAACAGAATGAAATGCTGTTTCTTAAGAAGGAGCTTCTGTGTCTGGTCTTGTGATCACATGGATGGTCCTACTGAAGCAACTCAAGAGCATCAGGGTCACCCTTTGAACCTTTGTCTCACTGCAGCAGAAACCACATTTCTTTCTAGTACTGTTCTCTGTGCTGTCTCGTGGGTGTCATACTTTCTCTCTCTCTTCCC